>JABWIB010005708.1:11756-24830 GCA_016617825.1 Platyplectrum ornatum
GTGGGAGAATACAATATTCGTCAGTTAGTGAATGCCATTTTTGTATCCATTGTATGGGAAAATTCGTCACCGCGATATCCCATTGACGATCTGTAAACGTCAATCAAAATGACGAAAAAATACACATTCGTCAATTAGTGAATACACATTTGACGAATTNGTCAGCAANATCGTCAGCCATTGACGAATTCTTAAATTCGTCAGTTAGTGATTTCCCCCCCTAGTCCTAAGTCAGTGACTTTCCGTCTGTCACAGTGCGTTATCCAGTTATCCAAACAAAGATCTCAGACACACCCCCTGAATCACAGCTCGGGTATTTTAATAGCTTCTTGTGAGAAACACTTAAGGGATATAAACATTTACATACTTTCTCCTCTACCAGATTCTAGTCCAAAAGTCGTTAAGAACACAGGTCTTAAAGAGTGACTCACATTTGCAGCTACTTGTTCCAGTGATTAATTAGGGATAGAAATGGCTTAAAATGGCCCTGACAAATACTTTGTATTGTAGAGTGACATGCTTAAATACACACACACTCAGACAGATACAGAATTACCAATCCACACTTGGAAACAGATGTAATAAGTAACATACACGAATACATTTAAACCCATTACTAGATATTATATATAAACACAGCATGCAAATAGATTAGGCTGATGGGCTTGATCCTCGCGTAATAAACATGATTCTTGCATGTGCATCCACACTTATACATATATCCCCTACATGTGCAGAACTGGGGTTCTGTTTGCATTTAATGAAAATAAGGACCATATAGGTCCGCAACGGAATAAATGCCTGGCTGGAATGGCTTCAACCTTGACCTCTCCCACAGGTTTCCTGTTCCCAGGTCAAGGGTGGTGAGATTAGCCAATCAGCGTAGGGCCGGATAGCAGGGCAAGTGGGAGGAGCACGGCACCTACCAGAGTCATTATAAGGCGCAGCGTCGTATCTCCTCCTTCACTCCCGCCGGTCGTCACCCACCCTTCCCTCCCTTGTCCTTGTCTGTGTCCTCTCTCCCCGTCCTTTTCCCCTCTGGCCTGTCTTCTTTCTTCCTGACGGGGCAGTTTGGCTGTAGCAGTGGGGGACCCGGTTAAAAGTTGGCGCAAATCCGGTTTCCAGAGTTATGGTGGTACAATTACTAAGTTACGGTTCCTTAGGCCAGGTATTGGGAGTTAGTCCCTGCGGCTTGCCCCAACTGTGTGGGCGCCGCTTGATTGGCGTTGACCCTATTATATGTGTTTAGGTGAAATGTTACTGGGTACCACCAATGGGTAAGTGTAGTTTAGATAAGTTTTGGTCCCTCACTGCTCAGGCGCCACCCTGGCTTATAGTGGCTACATAGTATTCGGCTAATTCGGTTCAATCAATAAACTGTGCCCCCTTTTTAAATCGCAATACATGACTATGTGTCTTCATTGTGTCAGTGTCATTATTGGGGCTTGGAGGAGATGAGCAGGGGGGAAGCGACATCCAGCCGATTGGCAATTTATTGGAAACCCAGATGGGCCTTCACTCCATGAATACAGATTTAGGCCTCATGGGCTAAGCTTTTAAATTATGGGTACAGCTTCCGAAAATCCGTATGACACTTGCCACACAGAGATGTATAGGGTGCAGGGTACCGAACATGTAAGTGGCCAGTTTCCTCTGGCGGAGGAGTGTATATATAAAATTCTATTGAAAAGTGGGTACCTAAAGTCACAGTCAAGCCCCATATGTAGTGATAGAAGATGATGTAGGCAATATGGATCATTGTGTTAACTGACTTTACAACAGATAATAACTGACTAGATTTATGCTGTGAGGGTCATATATCTGTCGATATTCGTGGGCTTTGCGAAAAAAAACGTCCGTGGATGGACACATAAATAAGCACAACGGCGACAAAACGCCAGGAAGCGTAAACAAAAGACATCATTGATAAAACAGATTTTCTGATTGATCACTGATGTTCGTTTGTTTACAAAAAAAATAAATGAAATAAAAATACACTCACCAATCAGATGTCTTCACAGGGCACCAGAGTTTTGCCCAGCTCCTTCTCCCTATGGTGCGGCATCTCCGTCTTGCACGGAGAGGATGCTGAATATGCGTGATAGGGAGAAGGAGCTGGGCAAAACTCCGGTGCCCAGCGAAGACATCTGAATGGTGAGTGTATTTTTATTGAATCTATTCTTTTTTTTACAGGTTTTTTTTTATTCCCCTATGGCCATCATGAGAACGTCATCACCCTGTTTGTCAGTTCCAATATTCCACAAGAACATAGTTGAATGGCAACCTTTACAATCTCATAGGTAAAACCATGCTGAATTGCAGGGGATATAAAATGATGAATGTCAGTGTTTGCATGCAGGGAGAATACTTTATTGTTGCATGTTGCACACAGATACTGACCAGTGTTACTGTTACACTGTTATTAGACTTTACCTCCCCTGCAATTCAACATGGTTTTGCCCATGAGAGTGAGTGTCATGAAAGTGTAAATCTGAATCTGTCCCAAAGTATTCATTATTTAAAACAGACTGTAACAGGATGCACCCACTGCATGCCTCAAGTCCAACAAGATGGGGTGTATCCTGATTCTGGTCGCTAGTTTGTGTTCACCAGATAACAGGATGTGGATCCTGTCTGTTGTACTGTTAGGTCACCCTAGTTACCACGGGATACAACTTATATTTATCTGTTACTACATGGTTTGTACATCTTGGTTCGGTATAGGGTATACTATAGGGTTCAGTATAGGGGTTCTTTCTTACAGCCAGACTGATACCACCACTAGGCTCTTTCACCGGCACCTAGAACTGCATGCCTCTGGGTATCCACTGATCCATTCCTTGTGGGTGTCAGGCTGTTGTACCCCTAAACCGCTTAGGGTCCTGACAAAGACCAACAAACAAGTATGAGGGACTAGGGTCAGCTTGAATAACTCTCTCATAAGAAGGTCAGATGGAACAATCTCTCCCATCAGTGGATTAGATGGAATACCTCTCCCATTGGAGGGCCAGATGGAATACATCTTTCCTGCCCCCCTGCCTCTAGTTGTCACACACAGTTTTGTCCGTCACAATGTAACATGGCTCCAGACTTGATTTTCAGGTAATTAACTATTACACGATTTACCGTCACCTGCGAGTGTCCGACATAGTCTGTCTCAGAGGCAGGATGAAGTCTAATGACCCCCTACTGGGCCAAAGTGTAACAGGATGTGACATGGTCAACATAGGATTTTCTGTAGAGAAACATTCCCTTCAACATGGCCTCATACAGACATAAGCACATGGGCAATCTGCGCACTGCGCCATTAATCTAAATTAAATCAAATAGTCAATGATATGGCCACAAAAAACATATATATTATCTGGGGTGTTCACCAACCCTGGCAACTATAAGATATGTTGTACTCGTTATTGTCTCCTGGATAATTGGTTATATATGCTGAAAATGTCCTCATGGCATGTGATAGACACCACAGATCCTGTAAATGTCATTTGAGAGAGGTTCAGTGGCAAACTGGTAGAAGGACGATACATTTGTTTCAGGTTCCTGTCCTATGTCTTGTAAAACCCTAGGGAGAATGTTAGCGTGTGTGTTTCTATTGGGAAACACTTCCCTAACAGTTGTATTTAGTCTTAGTAAAAGCTGGAAAAGGTCCCTGGGGGTTAGATGGTTGGGTGAGAGGAAGGTTCCACTGTGTGTAATCTAAGTATGCATAGTGGATGGAAGAATGTATTGAAATTGTACAGTAAGTGCTGGGTTTAGCTCTTCCATACTATCCAGAGCTTTGCACCGCACTCATTTTACATGAGGATCTCCATGCATGTGGTCATCTAAATACTATGGTGATCTGGATCCAGTCCTTAGTTATTAGTCTCAGTGACATAATTAAAAAAACATGTATACCATGTATAACCATATGTCCTTGTTGCTGTACACATACATACACACAACCTTCAAATTTGTTGATCTCACAACAAGTAATGGCTACTGCTGTCTTAGCTGTGTATCAGTTTCAATATTCTGTATAATGGAATTATACGGGAGCTTCAGTACAATGCTAAAGCATTATGGTGCAGAGAATTGAGAGGACATTGGGTAGGTTCAGTCTAAGCTTCTACTAGGTGTTAATGTTGACCACCTAGTCGAACATCACCTGTCCTCAAGTCCACAGAAGTCGCTGTCCTTCATTGTGTGTTGATACTACGTACACATATCATTCATCGCTGCAATGGTTTCTCAGAAGTACATACACTACAGTGTTTAGTGCAGTGTATCTGCTCCATACAGCACACAATCACATGCTTTGCAGTTCATCATGAAAATCCTGAAGAGGAGTTTCTACTTAATATAAAATAAAACAAACACACAGAAACAATGATTTACATGTGTAGTGTTACTGTTTCATGTGCAGAGCATGAACTGTGTGTATGGCATAGAGGAAGAGAGTAATGACAAGCAGATAAGTGCAGTTTTGCACTCAGTGATCTGTGACACAGAAGATGATTCTCATTTTTTCCTCTGGGGCATTGGAAAAGACTTCCCATACAAGGAGCTTGGCACAATGCCAGCCTGTCCAATACAGAACAGCACTGCCCCATCTGCAGAGTGATGGAACAGGAGGCAGAGACAGGAACACTGGGCACAGAGACATCTAGGCAATGAGACTTCCTACAGCCTGGAGCAGAGGGGAAATCACAGCACCAGGAACAGAGATTACACACCATCAAGAACTCCATTTGCTACAACACAGATCATTTTATAATGTGATAAAACTGCCAAGAACCAAAGACAGAACAGAGACGCAGATCTGCACATACCAGCAGTGACTTGGATATAACAGAAGCTTGCAGCATAACTTGCCAAACACCTAACAATATCAGCTAGGAGGGAGAAAGGAGAGCGAGTGGTTTATTCCAGCTGTTGGGAAGAAACATCTGGAGCGGTGGTAGCACAAATCAACAGGAATTGAACACAGAGCCCAGTATTACTGAGGATTAGGGAGCAACTCCTTCATCCTTGCCCCAGGGACATACATTAAACTGATGTACTTCTTCAGCATCTCTCTCCATGGAAGCGTCAAGCTGTCACAGAATCCCTAACCTGTCAGGCACAGATCTCCTTTCCCCTCACTAATGCAAGGTGAGACTACTACAGAGATGAAGAATACTTTGTCTTTTATGTGTATTCTGTCATTAACAAGCCACATGCTCTGTGATTATACATTGTATAGATCTACACCTAGAACACACTTACAAATGACACCTTTATTTCACTGATGGGCAATCAGATAGAGTATTCTTACAGACAGTATTCTTCCATGGTCGCATATTCAGGCAAGATTCAGGTTAATCGCTGCCAATTTTATGTACATTGCATGTGCAATTTGCTAGCGATGCATTGTATAGGTATATGGCCAGCACACACAGTGCCTATTTGCGATGAACACAACTGCATCTTCTTGTTAATATTATTCATATTCTAAAACCCCTTTCATTCAGTCACAGCTTGGATGGAAATCTTGCTGGGGTACACAGGTACTCTCCAAACAAAAAAGTGGAAAGGGGGATAAAGGGGGAGGGATACATCGCTGAAACATCATGGAGAAAAGTAATCACCTGTAATTCAGTGTCTCTTTTTGTGGCCATTCTGATCTTACCAGCAATTACTTCTCGTACTCATTGCTATATTTCTGTGTAGTTATTTAATTACCTCTATATTTGTCTTCCAGTTTATGTAAAATGTGGTCATATTTGGCCTTTGTTTCAAAACATTATACTAATAATAATAATAATAATAATGATAGAGAGATTGAAAGAGTAAAAATATAAACAAATACCTTGGGGCTCTAATATTTACATGAGTATCGCAGAAATGTGCATCATGCAAACATGCAAACACCAGGTGCAATATCTGTCCCATTATTATTATTATTATTAGTATTATTATTATTATTATTGCTGGAGACCACTGAGGAACAGAGAACCAATATTTGATCAGAATATGAAGTGACCTATTTAATGGATAAGTGGCTGTTTATTTACAAAGCAGTAATTGTAGCCCATCCACTATGTTATTTATATGCTCCTGTTCTCTGTGATATCTCTATCGCATTGAAATAATCCCACAAACCTCCATTGTCGTCTGCTGCAATCTGAGCAGAAAACAAGAAACACATACCACATCCGCAGTGTTATAGTCCAGACAATTGCAGGTTGTTAATGATTTTTAGACAGAGCTGCTCGGGTCTGATGGTGGAATTTCCCAGGGAATTGTAACATCCTGCTGGATTCAGACTTTGATCCCTGATAAAAAGATTCACATAGATCAGTGGTTCCCAAACTGTGTGGGAGCTGCGACACTCTCATTGATGGCACATTACTAGTGGTGCTTACAAGCGCAATTTTACTTTTAGTATAGGACTTTAACGTGAAGGAAGTATTTCTGTCTTTACTTAATAGCTATTACTCTATTACTCAAATGGCACTGCTATTATGCCTTGAAAAAATATGGAGACCCTAAGGGTGCCCAGAACTGGGAAAGTTTGGAAACCAGTGACATAGATGACAACCTATGCGACTGCATTATAACCACACCTTCTCACAGGCAGACATCCAGCAGAATAAGCCCTGAGGTGCCTGGATAGCTACACATTGAGGGGGAATATAGTAAACTGACTTGCAAACTCAACCTATCCCCTCTGTTAGTACCACTGGACGGAATCCAGGTTTACTGAAAGGGCTTTCTAGCATCGGACACGCCCAGGATTATCTAGGGATTGCTAGGATCGGAAACCTTTTCATATGCAGTGCCGAATTGCCTGGACAAATTTGGTTCCGTAGTTCTATCCCGGGACCTCTTCCAATGTTTAGTAGGAAGTTGAAGTGGGAGGGGATAATATATAAATAGTACAGCCTGGGCAGCTTAGCACCCTCTGTAATGATCCTTAAGTGCTACCTGTTAAGGTTGTAAGTTCAATTCCAAGACACAACCTTATCTGTGTGGAGTTTGTATATTCTTCCTGTTTATGCGTATGTTTCCCCTGGTGTTCCGGTTTCCTCCCAAAAACATACTTATGACCCCACTGCCCCCCATTCTGTCTGTCTGTATCCCCCCTGTACAAGGTGGCAGAGACTTTGTGGTGCCTAATAAATAATGGTTATTATTATAATACATTTTTAAAAGCTTCACTTACTTGTCCTCACCTGTTCCCTAACACCCAACATTCTGTACGGACTCTGCACTAATAATAATGTCTATGTCACCTTGCACCTCCTCAAGGATGTGATAGTTATGTCTAACTCTCTTTTCTTAATTCTAACAGCAGATAATGTCTCTGATGTTTGGGAAACCCAGAGCCCTCAATACCTCTCACTTCTCTGCTTCCAATGAACGGAGTCTGCACTCAGAATGTAACCTTGTTCTGCTGGGGTGCCGAGGAGCTGGCAAGTCAGGTGAGAGATATATAAGGGGCACGACTGGCTCCTGAATTTATGTCGCTTTTTAAGAAATCCTATCCTTCATAGATGCGGTTACCACTAGCCATTCCTATACTTTGCTATACTATGCCTTAGACATTAACATATAGTATAAAGAAGTACACTTTTATTGGACATTTCTGGGAATGTAGTGTCTCACTGTCCACTAAGACATGTGCAGATGCTCTAGTGGAAGTATGTAAAAGTATTTAAAGTGGTATCTAATCCTTATAATGGCACTTTCAACTAAACGGATTCACGGATGTAAACTTATAAAGTCCAGAGAGAGCAACAATGTAAACCACAATTAATGGTACTTCTGACTGTATAATAATGTCATTTGAAAGCTGGAGAAAGCTCATTGTCATTGTATGAACTACAGGACTATAGGGCCGGACTACAAGACTACAGATAAGTGGGTGTTTCCTGATTGCTTACATTGGACTGGATCCAGATTTACATGTTAATGATCTTACAAATGAATGGGCACTACCATGTTGAATTGCATGGGAGGTAAATTTCATTAGTTTTAGAGTTGAGAGATGATGTTTCCTAGCACAAGTGTAATAACAGTGTAACAGTAACACTGGTCAGTATCTGTGTGCAACATGCAAAAATAAAGTATTCTCCCTGCATGCANACACTGACATTCATTTTACCTCCCCTGCAATTCAACATGGTTTTACCTACTTGCTCATAAGTAAAATAGTACATAAGTCTGGATCTGGTCCATTGTGATCAGATCTCTTGATATAGAACAAGGTTTACACGTTAGTTACTAAAGGCAAAATCCTGATGTTTATCACTGTGCCCTATGACACCCATTCCATGCTAATATCTCTTCGAGGAACTAGAACTTGGGACTATCCTGCTCAAATGATAGCTTCCAAATCTTTACAAGTATGTTTTTATCTAAATCCAAATGCTTAAAAACATGCTTAAAAAACATTTACTGCTTTAGTATGATACTAAATGATATTAAATGCCTGAATTAAATACCTACCTGTCTCCTTTTAGCACTGACTGTGAAGTTTCTAACCAGACGATTTATAAGTGAATATGACCCCTTCCTCGGTAAGTCTTATATTTCATGGATGTACAAATCGGACCAACCTATCAACCTTGACTTATTTCAATTCCAGGGTTCTTTGTGTATATTTGTAAAACAGGGTGCACTGGTTTCTGTCTCACAAGTAGTGTTCCTGAGCTTTGTGCTACCCTGGTATGGACTGAATTACTAAATATGGCTTTATGACACAGTTTGTTAGATTGTGATTTTTTTAGCTGCGTAGACAGTTCTGTGATTGCACATGGTGCAATTCTTTTGCAGATAATACACAACGTATGATTTGGACAATTTCATTTTGTCTCTCCAAAGCTCTTCCACTGTTCCTCAGTCCAATCCGTATGCTTCTTCTTTCTATGTTTGTAGCGTGTAGAAGTGGTATATTACCGCAACCTTACTGCAGGAGCCTGGCTGTCGTCCTATAAGACACAGGCTGGGAATGACTTTTCTGCTACTCCCTTCCTCTTACCGTAGAAAACGTCTGTTGTGACAATGACGTTGTGCTCATGAATGGTTTCTATATGAGGTGGTATGCTCAAACTTTTGACAAATACTGTATATGAAGCAGACGTGCATATTACTTAGTTAGATTATTTAATTTTACCAACAATTAAATACCATACCAGAACTAATAGACCTTTGGCTTCATGAGACAGCTTGTGTGAGTCCTACTTGGCAGGCCTTTATGTCTTGTAGTCGTTTGGCAGGCCTACAGGTTTTAAATGTTGGCTATTGTTTCTGGGAATGGCTTCCTTATAGGATAATTTCTCTTTTATCCATCTCTGAGTGAGTCAACTGGGAGAAAGACTGGCTGAAAAGTGAGAGGTCCTATGGGAGAGACAGACAGAAAGAAAGAGAAAGATAAACTGAGATCTATACAAGAGGCAGCTGAAATTAATGCTTAGAGTAAGACAACTATAAGATAAAGAAAGTCAGGCTTATGGTTAAAGCAGGGTACAGGGTTCTGTCTCTCTCAAAATGTCCAGGGGAAATTCTCCCAGTATCCTAGGAGAATCTGCAAATCTCCCAGGACTGAAGCTCCAGGCCTATCGGTACTATTAATGGGTGGGCATTGATGATGTCATGGCCGCCCATTCATAGTATTCATAAATATCCATTTAGCGGACGGGTCTTTGGGCATGATTTTCATAAGTAACGCCCTCTGCCCCCACCCTCAGATTGCAGACTCTTGGTTTCCCCCAGGAGGAAGAAGCTAAAATCCTCTGTTTTGCAGTCACTGAACAGCTGTCTACCACTAATGTGATTAGAGCTAATGATTGATATCCTGCCTGCTTTTCTCTCGCTATTGCCCGTTTTCCACTTACATATAATTTATGATTGCACACTATGCTTGGAATTAACATTCTGTTCAGGGATGACAGACAGGGCATATGCATTGTGCAAATCACCCCAGTGCACCACTCCATGTATGTTAAATCATAGGTTTACTAAAGATGCACAGGGTTTGATGAGGCTGATCCAGAATTAAGAAGTAGAGACAAAATAGGTGCAAGGGTTGACCCGGGCAAAACCAAACAGTGAACCGCAGGCGGGGGGGAGGGGGGTAAGTATAAATTAAGAGAACCAATAATAGAGTTTAAAGGTGAAATTACCAAGTTTAACTGTAATTTACAAATTAAACAAAAAGCTATGCAATTTGTGAGTTCATGGCTTTCTATGCATGCAGTAGAATAAAAAATCATATAAAAATCCTTCACATTGCAACATGGTTTTGTACACTTGTACCTAAAAAAAACTGGTGTAAGTGCAACTCTGGATCACTCTCAATATCCATAATAACGAGCAGCACTTCAGGTAGTGATTGTCATTGAACCATCATGTTTTTTATGTGCCTTTCCTAGACACTTATTATATCAAACATATATTATAGTATGTGCACTTCTCAGACCCATGGTATACCCCAGATGTGCTTTATATAATGAGCTTTATGAAAGTGCTCACAATAAAAAGGACAGTAATTAAAGGGTGCACAGATAATCTGTTATAGGTAAAATATATTAGTGTATAGTATATTAGAATGGCACAGTCTCTAGTGCCATTCCCAGATCCTAATATACCCCATAATGTAGTATATGCTGTTCCCAAACCCCTTACATATTCTACATGGATTTATTAAGCTCCTTTATCTTTGGTGGGAGGTGATATAGAGTCCCTTGCCCCTGTGGATGACACTGCAACTCAAAAATGGGACTATTTCATCAAATGCCATAATAAAATGAAATTGTCTGTTAATTTTGATTATTTATTATTAATTATTAAGAGTTCATTTATTCTGCTTTTTATAGGATCTCTTTGTGTCATTTCGAAGTTGTTTGCCACCCACATATTAAAATATTTATTTAAAATTCATTTCAAATGAAAATAGTATTCTAATGTCTAACGTGTTTGTTTATAGCGTCAGTTTTCTTCCTCATTTTAATATAGCTGTCGGGGTGTAAGATGGAAAATTAGTTATATTTGGAAGGCGAGCATTGCCAGAGAAATCTGAGTGTTCGTAGACAAGAGTAGAGATATCTGGACTCTGTCTTATGGAAATAATTGTCTTCATTAATGTGACAAGTCGCAGGACTTGGTTAGGAATCACAGCTGATTAATAGCAGAGATTAAAGAGATATGAATCTTTTCTGGTGCTTACTAAAAGCTCCGAGTGCCCAGACAGGCTGTGAAGTAAATGTTTTCACTCAGCGTTTGTGCTTCTCCAAGGAAATATAGTTCATTTTCAGAACTGTTGAATTGAATCCAGAACATTCATTTTAAATTTAAATGGATTAAGTGTTTCCCTGATACGTCTGTCTCTGTCTGGAATACTGGTCGGTCGCCATGATGGGGTAGTAGTAATGCTATAGTGTTATACTGCTATACTGAGCGACTTCCAGGCAGGAGATTACACGTTATCCAAACTATGATGATGGCTACATATGACAATGCAGCTGCCCATCTATAGAAAGCAAAAACATGTTTAGTAAATCTAGCCCTAATTCTAGCCCTTATTCTGATTTTAAATAAAGTTTATGAAACCTATTGTAGACATTTGTACTTTGGATGATCAGAGATTTCACATAGCACTTATATTACACATTGTGGTATTACAATTTGTCCTCTCCAAACAATTCCTAAGTTCACTTGGATAGACTTCTAGATAATATGAAAAAAAATATTTTCATTGAAAATTATCTATTTTAAATATGCCAAAAATTGGGAGCCAGTTTATCAAAGAGACATATGCATTAAGGGCCAGATGAATAACTAAGAAACATGCTAGATTTATGCTTAAAAGTAACTCATTAGGCATAAAGATGTGGGATTAGAAAAGTGGGGATGTTGTTACGGTAGGATGTGCGCATGAATCTGATTGGTTGGTATGGGCAACATTCCACTTTTCCAATCCTGTAGTTTAGTAAATTGGGCCAGGTTCATACTTCTGTGGTCGGAAAAGGCAGAGGTCTCTGACCAGAGCCACTGGTCCGGCCCAGTGAAAGGAACAACAATGAGCTTGTTGTTCTGCATGAGCACATTGTACTTGTGGGGGGCCGGGTGCGAGGTAAGATCGGGTGTGAGGTAAGATCCGGCCTATGGTAACGATTAATATGTTGGATATAAATATTTACATTATTTGTTTATATTAGACTGTGTATATATCTCACTTATTTTTTAATGCACCCTGAAAATGAAAATCGTATCATGGTCCCTATGATTTTTGCCTATGTGCAAGTAAATCAGCGGTGCCCAGAGACCTAGCACCGGGCCTGAGTATTGGTTGGCAGTAGAATCCCATCTCTAAAAAAGGCAGTAAATCGCAGTTTGCTGACAGTAATTACTTGGCAGCCTCTGTTTTTTTAAATGAGCTCTTGATTAATATGGGATAAATTACAGATGAGACTGGTTAATGAAAAATAATAGACGGAAATTACCTAAGATCTCAGACAATCCTCAGATTATAGACACTTTTTGCTTATTGCTTGATTTTACAATTACCTAAAAGAATGTGCTCAAAATAGTCATGTGTGTATGTGTGCCACATCAGGGCTGCAAAAGGAGTCTGAATAACAGATTATGTGTTCACAGAATCCTGAATGTGTTGTTTCAGCGTCTGGCCCTGTGGTTATACATCAGACTCCTTCCACATTGGCTCCTCAATAAGGATGGACAGTAGAGATGACAGTCCTATCCAGTAGATATGATAAATGGGTATTCTGCGGGTGTTGATTATGGGAAACAGGGTGATAGCTGTATATCTGTTGATAATAAGAAACAAGGATTAACAGAGAAAGACAGTCACTGAAAGTGCTCAAAAACCCTTTATCCCAGCCCACAGTACTGTGTCATAGCACTTAGCCATCCCATCACCTTAACATCATTATAAGTGATCAGAAATAAGAAAATGATGTATAATGTAAAGTAGGTGACCCTAAGCTGCCAGCAATTGTGTATAGTTTAGGGTTGCCTACTTTTGCAAATGGATTTCAGGGAGATTGTGACAAGCGCTGCACAAAAGGGGTGTAACTTGTG
>JABWIB010005709.1:6346-24036 GCA_016617825.1 Platyplectrum ornatum
GAAAAAGTAATGGAGACCGGAGAAGCAGGGAGACTTGCAGGAGAAATGAAAGGCAGAAAAAGTAATGGAGACCGGAGAAGCAGGGAGACTTGCAGAAGAAATGAAAGGCAGAAAAAGTAATGGAGACCGGAGAAGCAGGGAGACCTACAGGAGAGATAACCACAAGGCTAAACAAGGGCTCAAGGAGCAAACAGTACTGGACAACACAAGGTACAAGCCCAGAGCAGCCAGGGGCGAGAAGCAGATTACTATAACCCGCAGTGAGCAGCAGGGCTTTGGGTGTTTAAATAACCGGGCTGTCCAATGCGAGCCCTCCACGCTGGCTGACGCAGGACCCGGAATAAGACAGGTCTGTGAGCAGCTGCAGTAAAGCAGGAGATCACGTCCCGCTGTTATGATGCGATTCGTGAGTATAGATGGCGGGCCAGTCGGGCTGTTGAAAGTGTCCTGTTACATAGAAACAAGACTCCTGGTAGTACCATGGCACCGAGTGCAGTGAGGATGAGTATGGCTGACGCTAAAATTTTGTATAAATTTATTATAATATACTCGGGACTTCCCTTTAAGAGAAAAAGAACAGAAAACGAGGGCAGTAGAGTATTAATTACACCGCACACCTTAACACAAATAAACACAGACTCAATAAAAAAATTCTCAGTTTTTAATAAATGGCAACACTAAAAAAGTGAACACATACAGTATACACCACAATATACCTGCTGATACGTGTTTAAAATACAATCATTGGCATCTCATAGCGAAATATTGATACACAGTGTTACCTTCACCTATCTACTGGGGAAATGATCTTTCCCTCGCCACAGCTTGTGCCTCTGGAGCACTCTTCACCCAGTCAGGCACCTAGTTATGCCTCCCTAATCTCGGAAAAAAACATCATTTAAAGTTAGAGGAGAGAGGGCAACACACATATAAAGGATCAATACAAAATAGGTACAATCATCCATACAGCAGAAACCAGCTCGTTATTTTATCTAACAAGAATAATATCTAAATAGACAGTCTCAAGATTTTAATGCACAATGATCTCAATTTTATTGTAGAAAAAACACATGGTGATAACTCTGAGAGACATGGTGATAAACTCTGTTTCTCTTATGAATGTGTCAATATTTCGCTATAAAACGCTTGATTTATTGGATTTTAAACATCTTACAATGTATTAACAAAGTTTCCAATAATTTCCCTATTACTGATTTTAGACTTACTGGCCAATAGTTGGCTACATCCTCCCTACTTTTGCATGTCTTGTATACAACAAAATGGAAAACGGAGGGTGTGAAGGGCCATCCTGCAACTCTTTGTATATTGTGCTCTTAGGAGCGTTGCTACCTGTATTTTTTTTGGCTACTTTACTCACCCTTTCTGACCCTATATATATACGGCACAGGATTGGAGCCCTTTCCGCCATCGTACATGTACAGCGGCCGTCTTTACTAATGCCAGTGGGGGCCAAAATGTTGGCTCCTCCTCTGGCAAAGGTCGCAACTGGCCAATTGCGGCTTTAAAGGGACAGAAGACTGACAGATCTGTAAGAGTAAGCACAGATCCTGTGCTTATTTTCTGTGTAAAAAATAATAAAAATAATAATAATAATAATAATAAATAATAAAAATAATAATAACAAAATAAAAAATATATTTAATTAAAATAAAAAAACTAAATCTATTGTGTCCGTGTGGGGTTTTTTTTTACAATTTTTTTATTTATTTATTTTTTACTCTACTGATACAAAAGCTGGCATAGTAATCATAGAACCATACTGTATATGTGATATTTCTAAAATCTGCAGAATCAGGGGATTACATTTTGAGTTTTGTCTCATGGGTAACATCTGTCCTGGTTAACACCGGTCCAGAGTAGAATGTATTAACTTGGAAAATTTGCTAAAAAGTGGGAACATTTAAAATTTTACCCTCACTTTGCTTTAATTCTTGTTAAATACATAAAGGGTTAACAAACTTCCAGAGTGCTGTTTTGGATACTTTGAGGGGGGTGTCTTTGGGGGTGTCTATCATACAGGCCCCTCAAAGTCACATCCAATGTGAAGTGGCACCTAAATTTTTTGAAACTTTCAAATTTTCTTAAAATTTTAAAAAAGTTTATGAGCCGCCTACCGCCCTAAAAAAATAGAGATTTAAAAAATGATGCAACAGAAAGAAGACATATTGAAATTATTATTTATTAACTATTTTATGTGGTATGACTATCTGTGTTACAAGCAGAAATTGTAACATTTTTCATGAAATTTGCGCATTTTTCACAAATAAACACAGACTGTATCAACCAAAATCTAACAGTTGGATAAGTAAAAGCAATAAAAAGAAGGGGTTACATTTGGTGATAGCATGATTGGCAGTGGCAGTGGCAGTAGATAAGCCATGGTGTAACTTTAAATGCCACATGTATGCTGCCGCTTATTCATCCAGCTACCTTGGCAGGAACAAAAACAGATCCGATTTTGTTATTTTAGCTATCTGAAAAAAATACAAATCCAAATTTAAAACGAGGGTGGTTTTGGCAAAACCAGTCCAGATTCACAATACGAAGGGAGATCCAGCTTCAAAACTAAATCCTAAAAAAGAGGTCAGCGCACATCCCTAAATAATAAAAATTAAAATAGTAATAATAATAGCAGTACACACCCCCAACTGTACCGCTTTCAGCGGGACAGTCCTGCTTTTGGGGGGCTGTCCCGCTGTCCCTCCCGCCTACCAGTTTGTCCCGTTTTCAATATGATGCCGCGATTTGTTGTATCCCATCACAATCTGTAACTTCCAATTGCAAGCAGTGAGAGTTTGCAGGGGCTGGACACAGACAGCTCTGGCTAAAGTCAGGGTTACTCTCTGAACAACATCCAGAAAAACAGAACAGTAACATATTTAAGTTCTTCATTTGTTCACTTGTAGAAGTTTGTTGTTCCAGAACGCTTTGTGCTGTGTTTCTTTTCCTTAGATACTAGATTGATATCTGATTAACTGCCAAGTGGTTTCTATATAAAATATAAACACTTTGATTTATTGCTAACAGAATGTAAGTGCTGCTTTTGCAAACACAAAGATCTGTACTTTAAGTCGATTGTCCCAGGTGATAAGCACATTTCTTGTAAATGGAACCATGTTCAATACGTCTAACAAGATTTTCACAGATTTTACAACTAGTTCATTTTAACAAAAACTACTAATGACATTTGGGGATAAATATTATCTTATTAATAATATAATCTGTCACTGCAGAGTAAAAAGAAGTGTTTTTTTTACATGCAACAGATTTTAAACCAAGGTAAAACTGGCAGTTCATCACAAAAAAAATAAAAAATAAATATAATCAACTCGGGCACACTTATTCGGGTACATTTATTTTATGTGTTTGGAATAGGGGATACTATGTATAGTGCTTCTTAGATTGTACAAGGGTTATCATCATTCTATATAATTAATAATTACTTTTAAAAAGCAGTATTGTTCCCAGTCACACACCAATAGTGTGATTTGTCACATTGAGGTTGTGTCACCTTTATTTTGTGTGTTTGGAGAAGGTGGTACTGTGTACAATGTACATAGATTGTACAAGGCATATCATCACATACCTCCCACTTTTGTGGGACTGCCCCGCTGTCCCTCCCGCCTCCCAGTTTGTCCCGCTAAGGGGACAAACTTTGTCCCGCTAAGGGGACAAACTTTGTCCCGCTAAGGGGACAAACTTTGTTTTTAATTTGTATAAAATATTTGCTGCGAGCTGCGGCATCAAAAAAGGGGTGGGGCAGGGCAGGAAAATTGGGCAGGAAGGGGTCAGATCGAGGCGTACCGGGGGCGCAGTCAGGTGGGTTCCGGACAGGGGTTATGTGTCCCGTGGCTCCGGACCATATAAGTTGGGAGGTATGCATCATCATTTTATTTAATAATTACTATTTAACCCCTTCCCGCCCTGCGCCATATATATACGGCGCAGCAGGAAGGTCCTTTGTGATGAGCGCCGTACATATACGGCGCTCGTTTAACTGTCTCCCGACAGGATAGTGATGGCAGCTGTCACTTTACTGCTGCTGGGGGGGACCAAAAATATTGCCCTCCCTCCCCCCCCCGGGAAAAGCCGCGATTGGCTAGTCAATTTACCTCCCCTGCAATTCAACATGGTTTTGCCCAATCTTGAAAAGTATTTTGATTTGTCTTATAGTGTATGCCCAGCTTTACAGATCACTTATAATACATTATGATTGATAAAATATATGGTGTAAAATATTTCTCCTATTATACTGACTGCATATTTAGAGTCAAGATGTACAAGATGTGAAATATAAAACTTGTTTGTGGATGTGTTGCACTAATTTTAAAAAAGTTAAGGTAGGTTACTGGATTTGTATGTGCTGTGCGTGCATGGGGAGCGCATTAACCTTGCACACACAGGACCTGATTCAAGGTAAGCTGTGCGTACCAGCTT
This sequence comes from Platyplectrum ornatum, assembly GCA_016617825.1. NCBI lineage: Eukaryota > Metazoa > Chordata > Amphibia > Anura > Limnodynastidae > Platyplectrum > Platyplectrum ornatum. The sequence goes on from JABWIB010005709.1 coordinate 10,805, forward strand.
GGAAGCAGGTAATGACTTATGGACAATTACCTGCTTCATTAACTCTTTAAAAAAGTGTAAAACAAAGTGTGTGTGTGTTTTTTAATATATATATATATATATATATATTCTTTTTTTACTATAAATCATTCATAAAAGTCGGCAGTAGTTGCTGGGTTTGAATGACTGCTGCATACACTGCAAGTAAACATTTGCAGAGGCTACAGCAGCTGCGATATTAAGACAAGCGCAGGGATGGGGGGCATATGGCATGCCCCTCTCCCTGTGCTCGATTCAGAGTTCCGTCTTGGTGCAGCTCTGAATTAAAGGGACGTGGTGTCCGCGGTCACTTAATATTGTTATTACTGTGGGTTAGATCCAGATTTACGATCCATATGCTCTGGAAAACTGACCATTTTGCGGTAGTCTGCATCTGCTCCAATATCATTATTATTATGGTTACTAGTAGTAATAGTAATATTACTAATATTATTATTGTTGTTATAACTATTATCATAATATTTATATAATAGTTACCATCATATAACCAATGTGAATTGTTTTGAAAAGTCTATTTTACATTATGAGATGTTTTTTTTTTTTGTTTCAAACTGAACATGTGAATTATCTTTGTAAAGCTAACCTTTATTGAACCTATTTGTTATAATGACATTTTAGGGTTATTTTCTCCATCAAATCTTATTTAAGTGTTTAAGCCAGGCTGCAGACATGGCCACCATGGTGATATGCAGGTAATTTCTGTATTAACACAAATGATAAGACAGCTTCACCTGCTGCCCTATCAGATGAAACTGAAATAGTGTTTTGCAACTAGAATAAATGTTATCTGCTAAAATGAGAACTGAACAGACAGAGGAGATTCAGAAATATATTAACAAAGGAATAATTCCTTCATGTCTGAGACATTGACCTTAAGAGATGACCCTGAGATATAACACGACTGGGATGGTGTATTAAATGACTGTTTATTATCTTTGGTTAGTCACCTACAGAAAATGTGAAACTGGTATTTAATATAAATTGAAAAATAACCTTATTATTACACTAGAGAAGTAAAATAAATTAATTAATACAAAAAAACAAACTCATAGAGGATACATTAAGAAATATGTGAGTATAGAAGACATCATTTTGAAAAAGTTGTGCCACATATACGTTCATTGCAGGGTCCTCAGAACATTTTAGACGAATGTATTATGGAGGGGAGAAGAAAAATATTTCAATATTATCCCAGCTCTCAGATCTTCACAGGATCTACAACTCTCTGCTACGCTAAAAAAAATGCTCTGACTGCCGGTTATAAGACTTCTCCCAGGCTGCACCCACTCTCTGGAATAAACTTCCCTGCCCGGTAGGACTATCCTTTACTCTCCATAAAAAAATAATTGTAAAGATCTATCTGACGGCACTATATAAAAACGTGTGAGGAAAGGGTATTGTGTAATGTAAAGGGAAACATGGGGGATGTGTTATGTAAGGGGAGAGAGGGAAGGGGATCCAACCTACAGCTATGGGTACTTGTAACATACTGTTGATTAAATTAAAGGACATATTGCATTTATTTTACAAGCAATGAGCATATTTCCATATTAAATAAGGACCGGGGCTTTGCTCTTATCTCTGACCCCAATTTATTTAATCTAGGTCTACATTTTGCTAGGGGAAACTTNGTTTTTTTAACAAATAATCATATTACATCATTTAAAATAGTTGCTTATACCATTGTGTTACATTTACAGTCCTTCAAATCATTATGTGACTAGAATAATGGTTTCAATATTGAATATATTACTTTTAATGAATAATAGAAAACAATATGCAAAACAAATTGGCTGCCTATAATGGCTGGTTTTAACTGTAAAACATCTCTTGTGCCTTTTGTGCCCTCTGAGGCCAAATGAATTCACTGAATTTATTACATTTGAAGTTGTAAAAAATATTTTCTCACCCTAGACAAAAAATATTCATATAAAACCTCCCACATTTAACTATGTGTTATAGCTGAAAAGAAAGCACTCCAAAGGATCATGGGAATGGCTACAGTGGTATTATCTTGTACTCAAAACATCTACAGATGATAGCAGGGGTGTAACTACACACCCTCCAATCCAACACAAGGGATGGGGCTTACCATTCAATGTACAATCAATGCGGCGCCTCTTTAACCAGTACAGACTGTTAAAAAACGTTACTGCGCTGGCTGAATCAGTTCAGTCGAAGAGTATGTAACTACAGGGGTGCAATGTCTCCCCTGTATTGTAAGCAATCGGTCAGCAAGCGGGACAGTTGGGGGGTATGATAAATATACTACCTGAAAAGCCCATAACAATTATGTATATAGGTGGCTGGCTGGAGAAAGGAACAAATGAGATTCTAGCTCTCCCTTATTACATACTAGGAGATGTCAGCTTGGTTGCTATGGGCAATATTTTCAGTGTTCAGTACTCGTTTCTAAATCTCTTCCCTAGTCATCTATGGCCATTAAATAGATACATTTTTTGTTAGTGAAACATTTGTATTTCATTTTCTTAATATATTTGATTGTAATCAAATCACCACTGCTAATTTCATTCATTTACTGCACTGGACATGGTCAATCCAGGTCTCAAACAATAACTATGTTACAAATAAAAACTACATAGCACCAGGTCCAGGAGAATGCTGTACAGTGGATTTGTGCTGACATCCCAGGAGCAGAAAATCAGAGAACTCATCTTGTGGGGTTTTATTTTTTTAAATGTTCATTTAATGTGAATGACTTGACATACAGTACTGTAACAATGGTAACAATGTAATAATTGTGCTTTACTGTACCATGCCATACTGACCATGCAGAAATAACAGAGCCAGGTGCAGTGTGTTTCAGACTTGACCACATGCTTTTAGAGTAAAATAAGCTTCCTTATTGGAGCACCATATTGGAGTACTTCTTTATAAGGAGCACCATAAAGTGACTCCAGCTACCACAGTCTAGTGAAGGTTTATGGCAACACATTTTATTTGTAATACAGATACAGAATTTCACTTACCAGTCTTCAAGCTATGACTTTTGTTGTGGAGGGCCAACAGCAACATCTTCCAAGGCAACTAACAGCGCCAAGTGGAGCCAGCCAGCCNTTTTCATGCAAGAATAACCAGCTTTACAAAAACATTCAGGCCAACAGTGGCTACTAACATGTGGGAATAAAAGAGCCTGTCAGAGCAACTGCAGTAATGGAGCACGACAACTGCAAAATCATTTTTCTCCACACCAATTAAAATAATTACACATCAAGATCATGAATCGTTTTATTATCTTCATCCAAAACAGTTCAGATGAATTGTAAATATATAATAAGTCACCGTAAAGGTCCCCAGTAATAAAGAACATGGCTACAGGCAGAATATACTGGTGGAGCCATGNGCCAGTATATATTCTGAGTATACATTCTGATTTATAAGAACATGTATCCCAGGTCAAAAAATTCAGTGGGATGCATTAGTGTACTTTCTTGCACAGCACAGCAATGACACCCAAAAGCCTGGGGTAATCATAGAAGAGTCATCTTAAAAGTCTTAAAAGTACATTAGTCTGAATGGCTAAAGCAATGAGAGAGACAGAGTAACTAACTGGAACTGACTAACTAACAAACTGGAAACTAACTAAAAGAGAGCACCAACTTATTCAAACCTACCCTCACTACTTTTAAGTCTAAAGCCTTCTGATCAGTTAGATGGATTCACATGTACCACTGAGTATGCCCAGTGTAGAAACATAACCAATCCCAGGGCCGGCAACAGAAATCTTGGGGCCCGGTACACCCAGATTTTTGTCCGTTCCTCCCCCAATAAGAGAAATAAATTAAATGACATATAACACATTATACATGCTCTTACCTATCTGACGTGACCCTGTGCCATGGCAACCAGTGACCATTGCCTCATACACTGTGTTCATGCTGCGACCAGCTGACTGGCTGTGGGTACATTTTAATGCTAATTAATCCATTATCCTGGCAGCAGTGGGATGGGTGGTAAAGCTTTATCTGCCAGAAACAGGAGTTGCCACCAGGAGCCCCAACCTGTTAGGAGCCCAGAGTAAAGCCGCACCACCAGTGGCTTCAGTGAACACTTGGGATAAGGTCCAGGTCTACATAGTAAACAGAACTCCTTTCTGAATAAAAAATTAGGACCATGTGATTATGACTTGGGTTCTAATCCAGAACCCAGAACCCTATCCTACTTTTTATGCTGGTCTGGAATGGAAGCTTCTGTGTAAGAGCTTAGTCCTAAATCCCTTCCCACACTTACTATGGGTACTCGTTGTACACATGATGGGATGTCACAGTGCTGTTGCATAGGATCCCAGCACGGATTCCAGGATCCATATGTAATTACGATGTAAACTTCAGATATATTTATGTGCACAGCGCTTGTACATTCCATATGCATTAGTAGTCATACGGGAGTCTGTATACAGATTGGATTCTATTGCCCTGTTGAGCAGGACATCGTAATATTATGTGATCTTATTGTTAAACAACACAGTGCATGCTGTTGGTGCAGACAGTTGTAGATCCGAGGCTTGTGTCACTGGACATTAAAGCCATCAGCGTCTGATACATCGGTAGGCCAGTCTGACATTGGTCCACCCTAATCGAGTTGCACTGAAGAAAACCATGATTCTCTCACCACAATGCACTACCATGTTTCTTTGATAATCCCTACCCTAATTTTTGTAAAACCAACCAAAATAAACCCTATCCTGGAAATAAGCCCTACCCTGGAAATAAGCCCTACCCCAAAAATAAGTCCTACCCAGAAAATAAGCCCTACCGAATTCCCCAGTTTGGGGGGGGGGGGCAGGACAGGACTAAGGGGAATGATGGGGATAAAAGCAGGACTGTTTATATAAATCTGTCAATTTTAATTAAAATAAGACTACCCTGAAAATAAGCCCTATGGTTTTTTTGGACCAAAAAAAAATAAATAAGACAGTGTCTTATTATCGGGGGAAACACGGTATGCAGTTTGCAGGCACGACAGAGGTAGCTTTTAATGTCTTTCGATAAAAGTTAAGAAGCTCATCTGATAATTGACCTGCCCCATCACCATCTCAGTATGCAGCCACTGCCCCTCTACCATGTATACCACATATGAAATCATACATAAGGAGAATAAAAACATTTTCTGTAAATCGCTCACTGGTGGGAATTAAACCATAGGTTCAGTGGAGCAATGCAGCAATATAAATCCCTTCACCATTGTGCTAACTCGCACAGAGGAATAAACGTATTGTATCGTATTTATTGAGTTTATATTTCTCACCAAGGTTCTGAAACATTTATTTTTGGAAATATCTAAAATGGTATAAATGGTCTTATAATGCATTTAATATCATTTTGTTTTTAACACGTTCACCTAGTGGATTTAGATGACCTAAATCTGTTGTACTTTATGGATGAAAGCTCTTGTTTACTTTACATTTTGACTGCTTATAGCCACTCATGCCTGAAAATTGCTTTTTCAATTTTTGCTGCACGCTATGTCAAGCATGTTAATATTCACATCTAATTAATAGTAATACAATACAAGAAATGAGGTATTGCCGTGCATCCTAAAATGTTTACAATAAACTAATATTAACATATGATCATTTATGCATTGCAAGCTGTCAGCGGAAGTAAACTAATGTGTACCTTTACTGGGATTGTTGTGGATAACGATAATTCACTTATGGATGTCAGCCCTGTATAATGACAGCTCCATGCGAAACACTCAGCTCCACTGCATAACACTAAACTTGCCAAACCGTATTGAGGAGATGGAACCAGCTAGAAGATACAAAGAATAAATGATGTTATAATAACAAGGTGTAGATGAGAGACAATTTATATTCGAAATATTTATAGTGCTTGGGTTAAGTGTAAAGCAATTATTAAACGTCAATCATGGCTGAAATATTACAATCATCAAAATCCTTTTAGCGACCACTATGTATTAAATCAGGGACGGATTTAAGTGGCCCTGGAAAAAATCTGCGATAGGCCACATGTACGCAGGATCAAAAATAATCATGATAAGCTAGAACCATGCAAATATAACACTTTTATAGTCAATTATATAAAATAATTACAATCTAATAGAACATTTCACAACACAATAATGGTATTTACTGTTCCTCTTAGCAAAGCAGGCAGCATCCTAATGAACACTACCCAGTTCATAAAGAATTATTGCTACCTTTATTATACAGAGAACTCTCTATAGACAACCTCTTAGTGACCACCACTTATTACTGTCTAGAGGGACTTCTAAGTGGCCTCCAAAGCTAACAGCCTACCAGTAAAAGGCCCAATCCACCCCTGTGTTAAATGGCGATATAGGTTTCAAAACATTTAAGGTTACATGTCCAGAACCGTGCCTTGAATTACCGGCACAGATTCCATACTAAAGCAGATGCGTGCATGTCTTCATCGTGGGAAATAGGCATACAGTAAAAAAACATGCCCATATACATGGATCTCCGATCATATGGAACCATGCAGATTTTCACCTGTCTTCTTCTTCTACTTACCCCTGATCCAGCTATGACACTCACTCCTTCATATGTTTCCATCTACATTACCTGGGGAATATGTGTATGTGCTGGAAGAACCCGCCTCACCCCCACTCTATAAAATCTGTGCTAAAATGTAGTCTGTTGTGATATGGAAACACGGGGAACACCATGGGCTATATTTACTAAACATCGGAAATGGAAAAGTGCAACCACTCAGATTCTAGCTCTTAGTTTCCCAATGTTTACTATGGAATGTCAGCTAGAATCTAATTGGTTGCTATGGGCAACATCTCCACTTTTACATTCCTGTAGTTTAATAAATCAAGGTCAAATGTAACATTTGTCTCTACCTCTGGTTTGCATGGCTACCTTGGCCAGAATTTGTTTATCGACAGAGGTTTAAATTGTCTTCTATGTCTTCTACCCCGTCGCCTGGTAAATGAAACACCAGAGTATCCATACCGCCACTTATAAATGCCCATACCAGCACTACTTTGATTACTGTTATAAACTATAAATGTAATTCTAATCTATGTGAAAGATATTATTTCTGATTTCTAATGCATAATGTACTATGTCTATATATAAGTATATATTTACTAATGATAACATTTTGCCTAACAGAAACGATTAACAGTTTGTGTAGTTTTTTTTCCCTGTAGCCCCAGTGGACCTGTAATACGTTTGCTAATCTATTGTGCCTATGATTTGCTGTTAACAGCTTTCTAATCACCTTAGTACTAACAGAAGCTTTTAGATTCCAGCACATACTCACATTTTCCATTATTACACAGAAAAACAACCTCAAGTTTCATACTTCTCTACATTTCTTGCTGTTATTTCGAATATTTGTTGTTATTACACATTTAAACTAAATACGCATATTATTCCAAATAAAAAAAGAGATTGTGTATATTGCTTTACAAGAACTTACTTCCTCATGGAGACAGATCCGTGCAGTGAAGCTAAGGTAGGGTGAAGAATTCTGTGCTCTTGTGGGGTGAGAGATAGTGAACAACCCCATCCCGCTATTAAGTACAAACCAGTCTAAATTTATTAAACTGTTGGATTGGAAAAGTGGACCCATGTTGCCCATAGCAACCACTCAGAATCAAGCTCACATTCTCCGGTATGTAAAATGAAAATGAGAAAATGAGTGGTGAATCTGATTGGTTGGTTGCCTAGGGTCCCTTACATAAGTGGTTGCTATAATAATAACAACCACTCAGAGTCAAGCTCACATTCTCCAGTATGTAAAATGAAACTGAGAGCTTGAATCTGATTGGTTGCTATCCAATCCCGCAATTTAGTAAATTTAGGCCCTTGTGTGCAAGCAGAGTTCCCTTGCAGGTCTGGATCCAGTCCAATATTAGCATACCTCTTAACTGCTCCACGGGTAAGAGCGGGACACACAAGCCCCGTCCCACTCCCACCCAACTCACCCTTACAAGAATGATACACTCAGCTTTATTAATAAATACACTTTATCCAGCTGTATTAAAGGATGCAATATACTGCTTTATTAGAGGACACATTGTATGCTGCTTTATAAGATTATATATCTATAAATAGATAGATGTATCTATATAATAGAGATAGATAGATAGATAGATAGATAGATAGATAAATAGATATGAGATAGATAGATAGATAGATAGATAGATAGATAGATAGATAGAAGATAGATATGAGATAGATAAAGAGATAGATAGATAGATAGATAGATAGATAGATAGATAGATAGATAGATAGATAGATAGATCTTTTTACACACTGGAGAATGTGAACTTGAATCTGATTGGATGTTATGGGCAACATCCCCACTTTTCAATCTCACTGCAATCTAACTGCTTAGTAAATATACCTTAATGTCTTAATGGAAGCCACCCAGACATTGTAAATTAAGAACTTCTCTGATTTTGTGTAAAAGTAGAAAAAAATGTGGGAGATAAAAAGAATATTTAGTCAGATAATAAAAGTGCAAGTAAAGTTACAAGAGAAAAGTTAAAAAAGAAGCAAAGTAAGGAAAATAAGTGTTATCTCTGTGTAGGAAACAAGAAATATATTTATTTATATAAGGGAATAGCACATACTGTTATATGTGTGCTATATTAGGGGTCTGGGGATGGCACACTAAGGGGTATATTTACTAAGCAGGGAATTTGCTGGGGAATTGAAAAGTGGGGAAGTTGCCCATAGCAACCAATCAGAGTCGAGCTTACGTTTTCCAGTATGTAAAATGAAACTGAGAGCTCGAATCTGATTGGTTGCTATGGGCAACTTCCCCACTTTTTAATTCCCCAGCAAATTCCCTGCTTAGTAAATATACCCCTAAGTACTGTATACCCAAATATAACCCATATATGTTTTAATATGTGTCATTACCCAACACCTATTACGTACAATCCAGTAATTGTTTTGTAATTCATGCTTAGTAAAAGGTTATAGAAAGGTATATTAAGTTTCTCCTTTTTGTTTGCAATAATCTATAATATTTTCATGTTCCAGNGAAAAGGATTATATAAATGAATGTAAAGTAATGCAACAAATAGCATTGCCACTCTGCTTTAATATGTGCCATATGTTTTATATTGTGTATATCTATGATTTATGACATAAGATTTTAACTTTAAACACACTGTAAGAAATATGGTTGAATGTACGTCTGTCCCAAGTTGATAAGAAGACCATGGAATGGATCACAGGTCTCTGACATAAATGGGTGCTACAAACTCTACAGCAGAGCCAGCTGTCCTGATTGGCTGCAGGACAGCTGAATGGCCACCTGAATGGCCACCTGTGGCAGTGGGGGATTACAGTGTGGGGGGGGGGGCTTTAATGGCGAAGATGGACCCTTCTAATTAATTTTTCTTAGGTGCCGCCCTGCAAAACCTAGGGCCACCTCTGGAATGAATACGGGCCTCTGCTTTTTATTCAACTTCCACAAGTTTCGTGCGGAAGTGGTTTTTTTCTGGCATTGTGCTTGTGCATGCCAGATGTTCCATGATGGATCTCCTAGGAGGTAAGCCTAATCTGTATGCCTAATCCTTGCAAAGAGGATGGGAATTGGCAGGCAGATTTGGCCAGGGAAGGCATTGTGGAGCTGCTCTACAAAAAGCAGGTCTGTGCGGTAAGGTAAGGTTCTGGACATGTTCTGGACAAATCTCCAGAGCACNATGTGAGAGGGTAACAGGGGATATCACTGCTGGGAGGACCTCTGTGCGTAAAGAGTATACATTGAGGTATGGATCAGGTGCATTGTCACTCATTGGGCAGAATGGACCAGATGCAGACTTGAAACCTAAAAGCCCATACTTACCTATGGTTGGAATGCTATGTTTCTTCTTCACTCACAAGGTTCTAAAGGGGCTCGAAGTGGGTGTGTATAAGGGGGTATGCCGTACCAGCACTTCTCCCACTGATTGGGGAAAATTTAATTAAAAAACTATAAATCTCCATTGACTTCTGTTATATTCTGTGTTTCCATACCACCACTTGTAAATTTCGACTTTGACCATTGGTTAAGAATGCATAAAATATCAATTTCCTATTTCCTACTACCAATTCACTTCACAAAGAATTTCAAAATACACACCATCCTTTACATGCTCAACCACTCAATACTTTTTAGACTGATTCCAATTACTAAGTCCAGATTTTGACAAATACATGCGACATTTACAGAGAACCAGTCAATTCATGTTATATTTTTTTTTACAGTCTATTTCATTTCATTAGTATTTCGTTCAATGACATTTCTTCTGCATATCTGCATCTTCTTCATGAATGTCATGACTCATGAACTATGTTAAGCCAATAGCATGAGCTAGGACATGCTAATTCCTTGTTTATCTCTTATTGAGCANACATGCCCTTATCACCATTACAAGAATTAGTCTGTGTTCAGACCATCGGGTGTCCTTTTCTTCTTAGGAAATATTGTACATTTTGTTACCAATTATATCAAATAGAAAAAATAAAAATACATGAGAATTGCTAGTAGGAAATTTAGATCAAATATTTTAGTATTTCATTTGTAACTAATTAGTAAAGCGGCTTACTAGTAATATTTATAATATATATATCGAAAACTTGCAACATAATTTATTTGCATAACTTTGAAAAGAATTATAAAAACTCAGATCACCCCAATTAGGATAAATATAAAGATAAGCAAATTAATATGGTAACTATGTAACTAAGCAGGTGGGTGGCTTTGTGTTATTTTTATGGTTAGGAGGTTCTGTATAATAANAATGGTATTAAACTGTAAGAAGCTGTGAAACAGAAACATAAAAAAAAATCTCAAAAGGCCAAAGATTAATGTTTTGTATTTCATGTAGGACTATGGATGGAAGAATGAGTGTTTCTATAAGCATTTACATTTATATTTTGCCAATACGTTGTTAAAGGTGATAATAATAACTGTCCGATTCGATCATTTGTAATTGAAAAACAGTTACCAATAAAATGAGCGAAGTGAAGTTTCAGTTATATCACCAATACAACCTCCCATAGTTCACCTGGGCAAGCTAAGTGTCTCCAGAATACTTNTGTTCAAAGGGCTGAAGTGAAGGGATTTTATACACAAGAAAGAGACTGGATAGCAGCAGAAAACTTGAAATGTTATCCTCTGAGTACTGNTGTGTAAGGGATATACCTATAGTTTATAATCCCCACATCAGACCAGCTGTCACTGGTCAAAAGTTTGAATACATGTCCAACGTCCCTAAGAAAATAACCATGACAAGCTGCAGAAATAAACCAAGACAATCTCACTGCTTGGATGAAATACATTTTTATGTTCCTGATATTAAAAATGGTAATTCAGGTATGGGATTGGTGTTATTTTGTTTATGTGTTTTGCAAGATGGGATCTAATGTTTATTTCAAGTTTGATAACGAACCTGATTCAGGGATTCTGGTGACCACAGCGTGACTGCACACTATAACCTTATAGGCTTTTGTGTGTTCTCAACAAAAGCTGTCATGTGCGGTTAAAAGTAAATAAAAATGGTTGCCCTTAGCAACCAGATTCTGTCCCAATTTCAGCTTTGGTGGGACATGTTGGGACATGTGCTATAACATACATTTACCAATGCCCGCTTTCCTTTGTACTAAAATACATTCCTTTGATGTATAATTTACCATGCTATGTTTCAAGGTGTCCATTTTTCTACTATACTAATAAGATTTTTTTATATTTTAAGTGGATGAATGGTAATATTGCAGATTATTATTTTATGGGGGGAGGGTTATTGCTACCAAGGATGTTAAACCACCTTTACACTTCACAGCCAGTGTCTGTACTACAATCACACAATCAGCTCTGGCGCACTAATGTGAAAGGTGTTCTGGGTAAGCATGTGACTGGACACGAGCCAGAGAATACATCAAGTCATTTTCCATTCAACCACATGTATCCGAACCAGTTAAGCCGCTGTAGATGTATTGAGAAGATATGTATACAGATTGCTTGTAGTGGTTTCATGTGGTGAGTTATGTGTTGTAAATGTGTCGCACCACATTAATATGTATAGCATTCATTATTTAGCATGCAGTTCTACTGCTCAGTAGCTTGAGAGAGATTTATGACTCTGCATTAAGGTTCAGAGTGTTGTGCTTTATCATTATTAAATTTCAATGCTTCCACACTTAAGCTTACATTTAAACATTTGAAATATATAATCGATTTTCCTTTTCTCAGTAACTCACATCAGATATTGAAATTCCCTGAGTTAAAAAAAAAAAAATAAAATAAACATTTTCCAGCTATGGGGCATATATAATAACATCGGGTGAGATCTAGACTTAATACTAACAGGGATTTACACATCAGAATTCCTGATGTCTGGAACTGGATTNAAAATAATCAGCTTCCGTCCATAGGCCTTGGCTTCTCTGCATGCAGACAGTTTGATAGTCATCTAAATTGTACAATATGGACTGGAGGCTTGTCGTATAGATCTCATTCTATATGTCTCCCATCTGCATATGGGTGTGTGCGTAGTCTTTAGGGTAGGGTTTAGACCATGTAATTGCCTATGAGGGAGAGTCAGTGAAGGCATCGCTATCATACAGAAATGAGCGTTATCTGACACAAAGTGGTTGTAGGCCTGGATCTGGCCTATAATACTGTGAGCTAATATTATTGTCTTGGGTTTTTCAGTTGTGCTAGCCTTACTCTGCTGTCACTATCCCTGCACTGTACGTCTTATCACACTCCCCTCGCTCCCCGGTGTCCAGACTCCCATGCGGCAGTCACCTTCAGGTTGATTCTCTCAGCNGCCTATTTAAACCCCCCACGTTCAGCTGCCCCTTGTCAGAGCAACAGGTTGTTTTCAGGCTGCTGAACTGTCTCAAGCATGCTTGTGTGCTCTGGCCCCATGTATCATTGTGATTTGCTTTCCGTGGTTCCAGTCTGCCTTTGCCTCCTGTGTCCTGCGTTTTTCTACTGTTCCAGTTGTCTCTCAGTTTCCATCCTAAATCTACTGTGATCCTGTTTTCCACCTCTGNTCATTGCTGCTGTATACCTCTCCCAGGGCCGCCGTCACCANNACCCGGGCCCAGGACTGACAGAATTTGACTGACAGGTCACACTGGCATTATGTGAACAGAGCTGCGGCTGTGCATATTCAGCTCTTTGCAGTGAGTGCTTCCCCATCTTCCAGTTGACCAGTCCAATGCTGGT
>JABWIB010005710.1:14611-26302 GCA_016617825.1 Platyplectrum ornatum
TTAGGATCCGGCCCATAGTAATATAATATAATATATCTGTACTAACCCTCAATGTTTGTGTAAAGTAACCATGGCTCCTCTTAGATGGTTTTAAATATTTTCCCATCTAAATATTTTAACATTAATCAATTTTATTGTCCTTACGAGTGAGTGGGCAAAACCTTATTTAATTGTAGGGGAGGTAAATTTCATTTGTTGCGAACAGTATTAGAGTTGAGAGATGATATTTCCAGCACAAGTCTAATAACAGTGTAACAGTAACGCTGGTTAGTATCTGTGTGCAAAATGCAAAAATAAAGTAACCTCCCTGCATGCAAACACTGACATTCATTTTACCTCCCCCCCTGCAATTCAACATGGTTTTGCCCAATCATAAGTAAGTTCAATAGTACGTATAGTAAGTCTGGAACCAGTCCATAGTCTGTTAATTCTCCAAAGTGTCCAGTACGTTATCATGAAACAAATTAGGATTTACAAAGAAAGGTGTTTTAAGTTTATAAACTGTTTATTTTTCTTATTTTTTTTAATCTTTTTATATTTTCAGTTTTTTTTCTTCTGGTAAATATGTTATTGATGTAAACACAGTTGTGCATGTGATGAAATGAACCTGCAGAGCAGTATTGGCACTATTTATTCAGAAGTCTCTGGAAATTACACCTTCTATTATTCCTATAATGAATATTGGTCATTAATTCAAGTGTTGAAAAGCAAGCTCTTTATAATGAAAAGGTGAGTGAATTCACTTCAGATGTAATAAAAGTCATTTTCCATGAAAGTGTGCAGCTTTTTAAATAACTGCTAATATAAACACTTCTCAGTCACTTACATTTGTATTATATATTTAAATAAATGTTAATAAGATGCAAAGAAATCAACCATCCATTGTGTTGGAATTTTGAAATGCTACAGGAAATATTATTATCCCCATCCATAATTGTACCGAAGAAGGTATAAATCAGCTTTAATGCAAAGTCATATATTTATATATTTCACAAAGAATGGATATACCAAAGAAAACTTAATCCTAGGAAACATACTAGCAAATCACATTACATTTTCAAGTAAACTGTATATATAGTGCTGTGGTCTCTTAAATGTNTATATAGCTATATAATCATAAAAAATTACATACAATATATAAAACTAAAAATATAGCATTTAGTTTTCCTTAAAACATTTTCTTTAGCAAAATCTAAAAAATTATTTGAGAGGTAGGTGATCTCATTTCTACTGTACATTTGCTGAAATAAAGTGAGATAAAGTGAATCCAAACAAGAACAAAAACATACACCTATTCAAACAACAAGGTTTTTGCATGGGACCTGATTCGCCTGTGTGTGATCAGTGCCGTAGAGATGGGGGAGATACTCTTTACCTGGGCCTAGAGCTGCCAGGGACCCGTAATCGATTGAGATTGATAGCTTTGTGGGTTTTTGTTTTACTGAGAGTTTACTGCANTGAGAGTTGCTGTTATGTATAAGAAGAAAAAGCAGCCTGTTGCTTGTCATCTATATCAATTTCACTTGAAATTGGATTTATGAGCCTGATCCAGAGATGTGCATCTCCCTGAAACATGGAGATGGAGAGGGAGATGATTAGGTAGAGGTGGAGGTTATTTTCAATAGTAGAATGTGTTAATTATTCTATTCATTAATTGTGTGAAATACAAATATAAAGATCAAATAATTTTTTAGTATATTGTAAATATTCATTTTAAAAGTAAAAAAATATAAACAATTTTTTTTACTTTTTAAATGAAAGAATATGTACAATATACTATGTTCTGGCATTCACATACATAGGAAACTCATTTAAATACATAGAAACAGCAAGGATGATCCTGAGTTGCGCATTGCGGCTGAATGTGGGCGCTGTGCGTGCCGTTTTTTTCACCGGCCGGTGTTGCAGTTAGCGATGCGCATTGGATTATTGGCCATCTGCGGCCTTTTGCTTGCGGGTGCCTGGGGATGGTGCAACTGGTCTATTTGCTATACTTTGCTGATAGTTCAGTATATTTGAAATAGTTAGAGTTCTGTGGGACTGTATAATAATATTCAGTGGCTTATTACATTTAAATTTGATAATGCTAGGGAAATGACACCAGTCCTACAAAAAAGTGAAGAATAAAAACTATAAAATGTAATGCAATTGTACACAATACTTTGTGTACAATAATTTGTTGGATGTATGAATTTTATTTTTTATGAATTAAAAGTTATATTTTATAGTCTATTCTCCTACCAGTTTTCATTAAACAAAACTAGTTTAATGTATTGTGTACAATTGTATTATTGGAGACCTGGTATTTGATCGGCGAGTAATTTCGCTTGATTATTGTGTAATTTTATAAAATGTAATGTCAGTGCTGTAAAGGAAACTTTCCAAATAACTTTACCCAAAAATCACTAAAGGTCATTTATTATATATAAGTTGACCAAATAAGCAAATAAATTAAATAGATTTAAAATTGTTCCCTCAGTTTTGCCACAAACCAAAAAAATAAAAAGGATTCCAACAAGACGCAAGACGCTAAACTGCCTGGCGTAAATGCTTGCACATTGCACCTTTTTGCTGGCAATTCACACTTGCGCTTTTTGGCCAAAAAAACGCAGCTCTGGATTACACGCAGTGCGGACGTACGCAGCGCCTGCGCTGCACCGCAAATCAGGATCAGGTGCAGCATCTGAGCATGTGGCTCAGACTGCGGGCTGACATTGTGCCCTTTTTTTCTTCCTAAGTTCTATCCAGAGTTGCATGTTTCTGCAAAAATACACACTTCTGGATAGGACACACTTCTGGATACTTTTCCACTCAAAACTCTAGATCAGGCACACATATCCCTTTTTTAGGTCATACCTTCGAACTGTCATGAAAGTTGGAAAGTTCAGATTTAGGGTGACTGTCCCACTGTCCTACCTGCCTTCTCTTTGTCCTGATAAGGGGACAAAGAGGAGGCAGGTAGGAAAGCGGACAGTTATTTCCCACTGTAATCTGGACAGTTGGAAGATATNACCTAATAAAGAGGTATGTGGGCCTGATTATTTAAAGTTTTTTTTATATAATTTTATGCTGCATGAAAAGGTGTGTGGTTTGGGCATAGTTGAGGTGGTTTTTAAACAGGGCCTGGTAGCTTTGGTTGTCATAATTTTTTCCTGTGCATCCCCCGAGTAAACAGGTGAATACACAGCTCCATAATGAGGTGGTGAAAGTGAAGAAGGTGACCTACAGAGGACTCGATCCAGACCTAATAACTATTATAATCCATTAGTCCTCTCATACATACATACATACATACATATGTGTTATCCTAAAATATGTACATGAGAGTATCCTCCTCACACACACAGCAATTACAAACACAAAACACTACCTTTACTGCTCAACAGCAGACTTGACCCTTAAGGAGAGGAGGCTAGGAGGCATAGCCAAGCCCTAAATGTATCATTTTAATGCATCCTCCATCTACCTTGTGTACACGCTATATACATGCTTGCCGACTTCAATGAAACCTAGGATCATATAGCACGTGTTCCAATGTAAACACTATATGCCCGCATGCACAATGCTCTTGCATAGGCTGCTTAAGAAACCGAATTCATAAACCTCTTATTAATGTGTGTGATGACAGATAGTGTTATGAAGTGAAAGATATATCTTTGTTATATAGTTAAAAAAAGAAATAAATATATATATATATATATATATATATCGCTTCCTGTCTCTCCATTTCACTCTTTTTTTTTCTCTATCTCTCCCCACACATTTATTATTTTAACAAACTACTATATGCCCATTTTTATCTCAGCAAGAAGTGTTGCTTGTTTTGCAAGTGACATAAATGACACCGCCTGTCAACCCTAATACAAGCCAAGCAGAATGTTAAAATGCACCTGCATGAAAACAAATATAATTGAAATAGTAATATGCACACAGTGACATAAGACCAAAGCTAATTTTCCAGGGTTATCAGAGATGCATTTCTGATTCCACACACATATTCCACTTTCCAACATTTCAATCACCCTATAGTAACCTTTACTTTCATGGAACGCCACTGGATTTCATCAGTTTGTGCATTGTGTGCCAGGGCAAATAATGAAAGAATATCCATCTAAGGATGGGGCACTTAATCAGCAATCAAGATTCAATTTGTTTTAATTTCAGCAGGTGTTTGTGAGGTACATTGATGGGAGAGATAATATGCAAGGCTTTCATTAGCTCTCTTGTTTTTGTGCTTGAACATTTAAGAGCCAGATGTTCTGAGGTGAGCTGATCAGAATATTAAATCTCCAGAGGTTGGTTTCCATAGTGTTTTTTACATTCCTTCCCTTATCTCTCTCGCTTCACCCTGAGCTTTTAGGAGCAAATTCATGAAATGACAAATNGAGGTACATGCCTGCACTTACAAAATGACACAATCTTTATTCTTAAAAGTGATATAATGCAATTGTGAGCATTTAATTTTTGGATCAAGTAGTTCATNGTAAATATTGTTATGTATTCGTTTACTGGACGTTTTGGAAATTACTTGTATCTAAGGAGAAAAATTAAGGAGAATAATTGAAAGGATACTTTAGCTGAACGAGATTGAAGATTTGTCATAAGCCGCAGGGAAGCACACAATTATATGTGTGGTGATCTTTGCTGATAAATAAATCATGATGTGTAAAACATTTCCTTAGTATCTGAGGTGCATATTGTTTGCAGTGAATGTAGTATTTTGCAATGAACACTAATGTATACATAGATTATTTTATATAAATGCGCTTTCCTTTTATATAAGAGCCCTATGTAACATCTTCTACACATTTTGCTGACCAGCCACACACATTATGGGAAATTAAGATAATAAACCTGATCGAAAGTTGTGCATTGGTTTGTTTTTCAGTAGGATGGGCAGCAAAAATGAGCACTGAGCATGCTCANAACAGGACTGAGAGCAGAAAGATTGGGGCACTGCTGTTCTGCATCCGTCTGCACTGCGCTAGCTAGCTATATAAATTGTTCAAATTGAATTCTTAGAAAAAAATAAAGTAAAAAAATATATATTTTATAAAAAAAAAATCTTTTAATGTCAAATTTATCATGAAATACTGCTAGTCAGCAGCTCCTTCTGCACAATCTCAATCTGCCACTTACATTTTACTTAATCATAAGTCTAAACTTNAATATCAGGTGACACTGCTGTGCTCAGACTTCTAGGCAGTACCCTAACCACTAACTAGAAGAGCAAAACAAACTAGTTAAACTAGAAGAGCAAAATGAACTAGATGCACTTGAAGAGCAAAATGATCTAGAGGCCCAAAATGAGAAGAAAAATGAACTAGAAACGTAAAATGAGGTAGATGAACTAGAAGGTAAAATGACCTAGAGGTCCAAAATGAACTAAAGAAGCAAAATGAACTAGATGAACTAGAAAAGCAAAATGACCTAGAGGCCCAAAATGAACTAAAGCAAAATGAACTAGAATAGCAAAAATAACTAGAAGAGCAACATGAACTAGGTGAACTAATCTTTTGATCTAANCTTTTTAATGAACTAGATCTGAATGAACAAATCACTTAAATGAACTATATTNCCCATCACTAGACTAGCCTTACGCTTAAATTTCTGCACTCACTCCCGTTCTGCACATGCCCACAGCAATTTCCCGCTGCGTTTTCGTGTGAAAAAAGGACAGATGCACAGGTGAGGATCAGCTTCTTTGTGTCTCTGTCCTTCATTTGTATAGGTAAATCTCCTGACATTTGTGATATACAAGGACAATCCATAATGTTTTTCTAATGTTATATTATAATATTGAGGCAGGACTATAATTGTAATATAGAGCTGAAATGCTCTGGGTGTAGGAAGAATTGTTGTTTTCAGTGGCAGACATCCTTTAATTATTTCTCTTTGTCCTTTAATGATTAGATTTTTATGGNTTTTTTTTAAGAAAACATAAATCTCCGTTTTGCATAACAATATACATTTGTGAAACGCATGAAAAAAATGACCTTAAGAAAAGTAATTTCAACTTCAGATTCATAGTTTTAACTCAGCAGGCTTACTTCCAGTTGATTAGAATCTATTTACTTTAATTCTTGAGGACTCACATGTTTAACAAGTATAATTCATTAATAATGTCACCGGGTATAATAAGCGTGTCAAAGGGAACATTTGCATGTGATTAGATAAAGACCTTTGTGTCACCAAATGTATGAAGTACGTACACTTATACAATATAATTGTGGTCTTTTAATATGCGACCACTGACCCAGGCTTGTTATTATCTATTATAGTTTATAATAATGTATCTCTTTATGATTAAATGATGATGCCCAGCAGAATGCTATGATTAGCATTTCAGTTATTTATAGATTGTGTCAGAGCAGTAATAAACATAAAACGCTGTTAATGTGTGGCTAATGAAATCTGGACATGAACAAGTTTATGAATTTATATAATTCATTTGAGTGTTCTAACTGAGCTGCTGGTTCGCGTCATAATTCATAAGTCTTAGTAGGGTTCACAGATTAGGTGGTAGATTAATTATTTGCTATAAAAAAAAAAGTCAATGAGTTTTTATTGTCTTGGTTTGTGATACACAGGCTGAGGATGCAAAGTGATTTTCACAAATACATTGATTAAGGTTAAAATGCTTTTGCAAAATGGAGAATTAATTTTTTGTTGTGATACATGGGAATGCAGATCATGCAATTATATAACAATGGGCTTGTTAGACAGATTTACAGAAGACGGCCGGTATAAATGAACTTAAATCATGCAACACTATAGAATCTTAAAAGATTTAGAAATAATGACAGTGAATTAAATCTTTTTCCTTCCGTGTCACTAAACATTGTGGCTTGCTAACTGCTTTTGTACACTTTAAAATAGAGGTTTATCATTCATTGTTAGAATGGTTATAAAAGGTTGCCTTTGGAAAATAAAATTATTCCCNTGCTAGAAGGTGTTGTGTGGAGAAGGTCCTTATGGAAAGTCCACAACTAGACCCAAACGGTACAATTTAAATGCATATTCATTTACAATTTACATGAATTGAGAAGATGCAAGGTGAAGTGAGAAGATGCAAGNAAGGAGGAAGATTACTGAAGATAAGTGAAAACTGGGGACTGTCCCGCTTGCCTACCCTTTGTCCCAATAAGGGGAGTTTCAGTTAAGCCAAAAAGGTTACCATGGCGGAAAAAATGGGCGAGGCTGGCCGGAGTTGGGTGGGATCTGGGGCAGTGTTGGGTGGGATGGGGGTGGGGCTTGTGTCTCCTGTCACCCTGTTAAAAGTTGGGAGGTATGGACACACTTCTATACATTGCCATATGCAGGACTACGAGGAGCATAAGAGGTCCCATTTTCAACTAATCTAGGGCACTACTCTGGTCATATATACAACTACTCTAGAGCATAAAGAGCACATTTTTCATTGGCAGATTAATCTGTTATGCAAGCACAGTGTTTTTTTAATTTGTTCCAAGCTTTTTTNTCACAGGAAAATACACTAAACAGCGGGAATGGAAAAGTGTAGATGTTACCCATAGCAACTAATCAGATTCTAGCTTACATTCTCTAATAAGTAATTGGAAAATATAGGAGAGCTAGAATCAGATTGGTTGCTATGGGGAACTGGGAATTGACCTTAGCACTGTGAGGCAGCAGTGCTACCACTGTGTAAAATCATCAACTAAAGTGTGGATTTTGTATTTGTTATAATAAATATATAGTAAATATGGACAGAATGCAGAACACCACAAGTTCAGTAATGATGGAAATTTCAATTGGTTTATATTCCTGTGCCAAGATGAAATGACTTTAAATAGACCATTAACAGCGGAATTCTGAAGAAATTAATATTTTACACAGATTGCATATATTACCTTTTTTAAAAACATTATCTAAAGGCAATTAGGGACTATCAACATTTCTATATTTGTGTAAGCAGTACTCCCAACCATTGCTTTGTAAAAAAAAATACAGATGGTACAAAATGTCTCCATTATAAGTGTAATTATTTCTATTACTTTTATTTTTATTGTCAACAGTATACATGAGAAAAACAGAGGCTATATGCAATTAATAACATAATAACTAATGGTAGAATCCTTTACTCTGCATTATCAAGAAAAGAAATAATCACTGTATTTAATATTTTGCATATAATTCAAATGTTATAAGAATGATTCTTATTTATTTTTAAATAATAGAAATACTACATTAATTATCCTGTGTGGGGGTATTTACTATATTGTTTAATGTATTGTGAATTAAACTTACACATTTATATTGCAAGACTTGGTCCATTATTTTGTGCAGATTAATACATTGCTACAGCCATCTCAATAAATCACACATGAAGTCTTCCCTTTTCCCAAATTAAATTTTTATTTAAATAAACGTGTTATGTTGGTATTTCAGCTGACAGCTAAATCTGATAATTAGTGTGTATGAAGTTGGCTTTGATTGGCATTGTAATTGGGTTGTCATTGGGCTGAAAACCTATTATCTTTGGATCATGCCCCATGAAATCTGTTGAAGAAACTTTGCTGCCAGTCATTAAGTCCACCATCTTGTCCTACAAATTAGGTTTGAACGACTCCTTACCACTGGGAATGTAATTTAAGTAACTGCAGTTGCAGTTCATCTAATAACATTATTTCTAAATCATTGTTCATTTTCTAAATGTTTCTTATACCACTTGGTGCTTAATAGCTTATATAGGGGGTACGTCCACATTTACATCTAAGAAGTGATGCCAGTAACGTAACAGATGCTATTTGGTATCGCTGGGACTAATAGCAGGTTAAACAGTAATATTTATGTGAGTAGTGAAATTGAGGTTTATTATGTTGTTATCATCTGGTTACACATTTTCTTTGCTGCTAATTAAAATTGTCATATTTTTATTGATGTTTTCATTTTGAGGGTTAACGTAGATTTTTTTTTTCAAATGCTAACCACTATTAAGCCCTGATTCTGTGTTTTAATAATTTTATGCAGTAACCGTAAATTTTATGGGTTGTAGTTGCATTTGTACAGATTTAATTAATAAAAGGGGGATGTCAAGATTGTCTATAAAAAAAGTTATAAAAGACATTTTTTGTATTTCTCTAGACTGAACATTTAAGGCTTCTTTTAATTAAGATATATGTGTATTTTGTTTGTTTACAGACTATAATATACTAGGGGTTATCCATTATATTATTTAAAATTTCTGATATATATCATACATGATATTAAGGGCCTAATACACAATTTTAACATAAAAAAAAATACTGTAACGTGGTTAAATAAAAAAACATACTCAAATGGAACATTTAGGGACTGGTACAATTGTTTGGCAAGACAAGAAAGGCCGGTCATACACTTTGGCCACATCCTAGGTGCGCATCCTCACCTCCGTAAAGGTCTTGTGTTCTGCTGGTTCAGCGGAGTGGGTGGAGGTGGGTACAAAATGATAGTGGACATAAAGATTTGGGGGAGGGAGGGCCATAGTTCAGTAAGGTCTGACTTCAGCCCTATCTAGGTTTCTGCAATTCTCTGTGTTTAAGATGGTGGGGAAACATTAAGGTAGGTGTGTTATTGCACATTCCCCTAAGAACAGGGGCATGGTCTCCTGTCCATAAAAGAATCTGCATAACGTAAATTCCATATTATAATCACCCCAGTGCTCTGGATTTGGTCCTTTGTCTGCCTTTATGTGCTAATAAATTTGTATCGTGTCTTCCTTTACTTGACCCATATATGGANCTTTAGTTGTTGTTTTTTAGGTATGTCATTTTTTTTATAGAATGTACATTTTTTATAATATGGTATTAAAGTAAAAAGGAACATTGGTCACATGTTACACATTTTCACATTTGCATCAAATTTAAGCAACACCAAAATGCATCTGCAAGTTACATCGAAAATAGGGGTAGATGACAACGAGGATAAAAAGGGGAAAGAAGAAGGATGAGCGAGTGTCAGCAAATAAAAATAGCTATTGCAAAAAGAACAGTATATGCTATTTTGATTAAAAAAAAAGTTCATGATGAGTATAAATTGTCCATGGAAAGTCATGGAATATGACAATAATGGCTCCATCAATGGTTTTCAGTTTAGTATGTAATAAGCATCATATATCATGTATGCGATAATAGTTGCATAATCTTTGGCAGCAATTCATTGTTGTTTAGAAGGTAAGCATTAATTAGTGTAAGCTCTTACCTACACTGATTTCATTATGCTATTTATAAATGGCTTAATTAATATTTGCATCCCTATGTATCCGTGGATGTTATAATAATACAGGAAATTTTAATATGCCAAAGACATTTATCAAAAGTGTCAGAGAATTCACAAAGGACATGCTAAGGAAATGAATATTTAAGTTACCTACCTGTGGTTTCTTTTAATGTGCTACAAATATCCTACAATAAGAAAATAAATCATAAGGTATTTAATTTGGTAAAATGGTAAAAAATACTACAATGAAATATTTCTAATATTTAAAATTTCTTTTGGCTTACACCTCCAGCTGAAACTATGTAAAGCAATTCCTGATGTAAATGTAAAGTGTTTAAACTACAAAATTCTTTTGTTAGTTATATGAAATGTTTTTGACATACATTTTTGCTCATTTTTCTTTATTTCAAGGTCAAGTAAACCTAACTGTCTACCAATTTCATCAGATATTAGCAAGTACTTTGGTGCCCAAGGCAAAGTTTCATCACTTCATAAATAACACATAAAAGATGCAACAGAATTTCTTTTCCTTTCGCTCCCTTTGGATAGGTACACCCAGCATCCATTAACTGGTTTGTATCATTTCAGGAATTTACTCCACCTTTTATAACTACCCCCAGTAGCTTCATTTATGTTTAACCTGTACATCTATATTAATTCCGGGGTGATAAGACAAAACTATGTATCCATAAACGTCTTGTAACACAATTTTTATTTAAAGGGACCTGGAGCAGATCCTGCAACCCACATTCCCGTATGGCAGTGCGGGGAAGAGGGGAGTTTACACTATTAGACCCCTACTTTAGCTTAATTGTGCGGTTAGGTGATCCATGTATCGCACAATTTCTGCATTTCCCCTTCCCAAACCCTTAACATTAAAGTCCTCCACGCCCACCTAGCATAAAGTAGGTGGACAGGGGCAGACAGGTCCTGCAGGGGCAGTTTTTCAGTCCTGTGCACCAGTGCACATTTCCCCCATTTCAACAAGTGAGNGAAAATAAACTTATTAGAGGCTGAAGTGAAGAGTGGACACATACAAAGGCAAAAACTAAGAACTGGACACACATTAAAAGTGCAGAAATTAAAGCTGAACAAAAATAGCTTTTGTTTAATATAATTATGTATATATTTACNTTGTGTTGTAAATGTTCATTTTAAGCGCTTTGCCAATGACTAGACATAGGCTTAAATGTAATTGGAATGGTCACCAATCTGATTAGTGACAGTNAAATCTTTGGAGAACTTGCAGAACTTGGACTTAAATGGCATCAGGAGTGTCACTATCCATCACAGCAACCCCAAAACACATATATTGAACACTAACTATACCCTGTTCACACAGAAGACTATTACCCGGGCAATTCAGCCAATTTCCTGGGTTAAATGAACTACCAGGGTAGTGTGCTCTGTGTGAACGGCGCTAAAATTACTACTAACTATCCTGGTTCAGTGTGAACGGTGTAGGACCAGGGT
>JABWIB010005711.1:9587-25330 GCA_016617825.1 Platyplectrum ornatum
CGGCCGACCCTAGTCTCCTGCAAAAACAAAAAATCAACTTCAAGCTAGTTGAAAAATTCAAAAGCCAAATAACGAGCCCGTTCGGACAAAACAGATGCCACATTAATGGTGGCAAATAATATAGGATGGGGAGCCATCAATACAGGGTAATAGGAAATAGGACCCATACATTACTTCTTCTATACTTGCTTCCNCCTACTACTCTTACCTCCCCCCTCCCCCTCAGACGATTCTCTCCCACCAACCAGAACCCCTGAAGATAAAGAATCCCTTTTCTTCAAGATTGTACATTCCATCCCCTGTCCTGCTTCCCCTCCCTCTGTCCCCTTTTTTTCCTTCGGCCTCCTGCCTGAACCCCCTGGATCATTGTAACTCCCCTGACTATCCCTCACATCTGAAGATATGTTCCACCACCATTTTCTCCTCCTCCCCCTCCACAATGTCCCCTACAATCCTCCCATCCTCCCCCTCACTGTCCCCTACAATCCTCCCATCCTCCCCCTCAGTGGCCCCCTCCTCCCTCTCCCTCAGCGCTAAACCCCTTCCCCTCAAACTACACAATGTTCCCTTCCCAACCCCTTCTGTACCCCCCCTTTACCCACCACCAAAGACCCTTCCCTTCCTTCTTAGCTTATACTCTGTTCTCCTCCATGATGCCTTACCCACCCCCCCTTTTTGTACCCTCACCCTTTCCCTTCCTTCCCTAACCTGTACTTTCCTCTTCTTAGAAGTGCCACTATTCTTTCTCCTCTCTACCAATAAGAGGAACCCATCACTTTGCCTCACTACCTCCTCCTCTACATTCTCATCCTCTATAGTGTTTGCCTTGTGTAACCTGTTCCCCTCCTCTCTCTTCATTTACCATGTTCTTATTTGGTTGGTCTGCCTCTTTTATCTGATCATTTTCTTCAACCCTCTGTGCTGCCTCCACCAGCTCATTGTCAGTGACAGCGTTATTTACAGAGAGTGGACAAATGGCATATACATGACCATGCTCTCCACAGAAATTACACTTTCTTAAAGTACAATCTCTCGCCAGGTGCCCGAGCTCATGGCACCAGCCACACTTTATTTCTGGGTAGGTAGAACTTAAATGTTGGAGAGACCCGCACCGATGACACCGCTTTGGCTGTCCATAATAAAAGCACTGGATGTGGTCTCCCCTCAGCTGAGGGGATATGTAATGTTTCCAGCCCAGTACCTCTGAGCTTCACATATGCAGACCATGCTCCTCCCCAGACTCCTCTCTGGTCAAACACTTTTGTTAATGGGGTATCTATATCTGCATACCTGTTTAACCAATAGCTCAAGTCCCCCTCAGGTATGGACTCATTCCTCACCANCTCCAGGACAGCGCTCTCAGTCTCTGCCACCACACTGACCTGTGTCCGCTGCACTGGATCCCTGGACTGAAGCACAGCTGCCGCTCCACCTGCAGACAGGTTCATGGACTCCCCCTCTGGTGGTATGCACAGGCTGCGCTGCTCCCCAGGCTCTGCACTCTGGTGCTGCACTCTAGGCCGCAGTGACATCCTTGCCTCTGCTGGTGCACTCTCGTCCAGGTCCATCAGCTCTCCCTCCTCTGAGTCTGATGTGGACACCATGATCTCCTCCAGGCCCAGTCTTTTCTTTAGCAGGTTGATGCTCTTAGTTACAGCCGTCTCTTCCTCCTTCAGCTCAGGAATCCGGACTCTGCTTCGCAGCAGTTCACTCTTTATTTTCAGCAGTCTCTTCTCCTGATCGCCCAGCTCTTTTTTAAATGCCTTCAAGCGTTGTTGCACAGTCCTTGGCTTGTGGCTGCCACACTCAGAACCATCCCCCAAGTTAACTTCACTCAGCACTTCACTGGTGCCCCCCCTGTTACCTTCACAGGGGGATACACCGGCTTCACCACCCTAACTATTAGCAGCATAGTCTGGGTGTCTTTCAACCCCCTGTTAACCTCACAGGGGGTCCTTTCATCCCAGTGTTACTTTCACACTGGGGGGTGCCGATGCTGCTGGCTCTGTCTGGATCCCCCTCAGAAGATGGTATTAGAGGGGGGGCTTTTTCCATTTCCAGGCGACTGGCAACTTGTCCTTCCCTCAGATGGACTGGAGGGCCAGGACCGGACCTGACCGGGGGGTCCATGGCCTAAAGGCTCACTTCCTCTAGACAGCAAAGGTCACAGAAGCTCACACAATAGGTCTTCACTCCTCCCAGTGCACTTTCCAAATGGGCTAGGCTTCAGGAAAAGGGGCGTGGTAGAAGGGATGTAACCAGGTACAGGAGGAGGGAGAGGGGGGATATGATAGAAGAGATATAACCAGGTACAGGAGGGAGAGGGGGATATGATAGAAGAGATATAAGCAGGTACAGGAGTGAGAGGAGGATATAATCGTGCTCTTAGCCGATCTCTTACGTGATCCTGCACTGCACTGCGATCGCGTTTCCCTTCGGCTGTCCACGGCAGGCTTTTCTGGTCACGTGGTGACCTTGTTCTTCTGGGGGCTCGCCTCCTGGTCTCAGGTCCCTTTTTTAGACCCACGCATTCTTCCCTCAGTGCGGGTTATAGTTGTTTGTTCAGCTGTTCTCCTGCCCCATGTCTGTGGTCTGCCTGTGCGCCAATAGCCTGTTCTGCTATCATTTGTACTCCTGGTCTCCATTCTCTGCCCCAGCTCTTGGTCCCCATTCTCTGCCCCAGCTCCTGGTCTCCATTCTCTCTGGGCTCCTGGTTCCCTAGGCAGTGGTTTAGACTGGGACCGCGACCCGCCAAGCCGCAGCATTTCCATCCTCACCATTAGAGGCTCCGGTGAACACCGGTCGGTGGCATAGACTCCGCACAAAGTCTTCTCACAATTCCAGCCAGTAGCATTACATAGAAACATAGAAAGTGACGGCAGATAAAAGCCACATGGCCCATCCAGTCTGCCCCATTGTGCATTTAGAACTATACCAACCCAAATTTAATCACCATTTTGTTTGAGGCTCAGAATACCCATATATTTATCCCAAGCTGCTTAAACTGTTCTATAGTATTAGCCTCCACCACTTCTGATGGGAGGCTATTCCACTTATCCACTACCCTTTCAGTGAAGTAATTCTTTCGCACAAACATTATAACCCGCCATATTTACTTCTCGGTTGGCTCCAGTTCCGGTTTTTCGGCTTTTCCTGCTCTTTCCTGATGGATCCGTCTCAGCCAAACCCGGTGGAGGTCCTGGCAAATAAGATCCAGGCACTTACTCAAGTGGTCCAGGATCTTTCCACTCGGATGACAGTTCATGAGCAAGTGACGGCTCCTCAAATGGCTCCTCAATCTCCTCTGGATATCTCAATTGTAACGAATATGAATCTTCAGTTTTCAGGAGACCGGAGAGATTTTTTCTGCCTCCGGGACAGTTGCCGCCTTTATTTCAGGCTCAGGCCTCGTTCTTCTGGATCAGAACAGCAGAGAGTAGGCATAGTTATTTCCCTGCTCCAGGGGGATCCGCAAACCTGGGTGTTTGGTTTACCTCCGGATCATCAAGCCTTACGGTGGATGCTTTTTTCGTCTACCTCGGTCAGATATATGCTCATTTCCGCACGTGGGCCACCGATTGCTCCTGGAATGATCCGGCACTGAGGAGTACAGTATCCTACAGTATACTACAGTATCCACCGCAAGTGACCTTGAATGATCTTATGAGTCTAGTCATAAAGATTGATCATAGACTCCTGGAACGCAGAAGGGAGAAAGAGGGACTTTCATTTCCTCTTACTCCATCCACCTCTCATTCAGTAGACACAACGGAACCCACGCAACTTGGTGGTCGCAGCAAGAAAAACACAGAAGGCGTTCCTTGAGTCTGTGTCTCAATTGTGCTCAAAATTTTGCCAACCACATAAGCCGAGAAAAGGGAAGGCCTAGATGATATTATAGAGGTTCACCTAGGCCTACACTCCATCTCTTGAAAAAACTCTCTGTTGGTACCTGTCACTATCTTTTATTTGCATCAATCCTCTCCTCAAAGGCATTTGTCGATAGTGGCGCAGCTGAAAATTTTATGGATTTAAACCTGGCTAGGTCTCTTCAGCTGCCTTTCCTTCCACTCAAGGTGACCATTTCTGTGTGCTTTTTGGACGAAAGTCCATGATCTGGTGGTTGTATCAAGCATATTTCCCCGCAGCTGCATCTCACCGTTGTAGCTCTTCACTCGGAGAAGATTAAATTCCTCCTTATAAACAGCCCTGCCATGCCGATTATTCTGGGTCATCCATGGCTTGTTCTTCACAGTCCAGTTATTGATTGGACTTCAGGGGAGATCATCAGTTGGAGTCGCTCTTGTTCCAATACTTGCACCTTTTTAGCGGTCTGGAATTACTTCCAGAAGGGTTTCCGAGTCAGTATTCTGATTTTTAAGATGTATTTTCCAAGAAAGCAGCAGATACTCTGCCTCCTCACCGAAGTTATGACTGCGCCATTGACCTGATCCCAGGTTCCAAACTCCCCAAGGCTCGTCTTTATTCTCTGTCACCATTGGAATCTAAAGCCATGTATATTCAGGAGAATTTAGAGAAGGGATTTATTCGGCCATCCAAATCCCCTGTAGGAGCAGGGGTTTTCTCCGCCGCTGTATCGACTACCGAGCCCTAAATGAGATCACGGTTAAGAATTCTTACCATCTACCTCTTATTCCCGATCTCTTCGATATGCTTCACGGGGCTGTCATTTTCTCGAATATTAAACTCAGGGGAGCGTACAATCTTAGAATCCATAAAGGCGATGAGTGGAAGCATGCATTCAACACCTTGTCTGGCCATTACAAATATCTGGTCATGCCGTTTGGTTTGAGCAATGCCCTGGCGGTCTTCCAGGAATTTGTGAACGAGATTTTCCAGGACTTCCTGGGCGATTTCATTGTTGTTTATCTTGATGACATCCTTATATTTTCTAGATCACTCCTAGAGCATTGTGTCCATGTCCGGAAGGTTCTTCAAAAGCTCAGAGAGAATCGACTTTATGCCAAGATAAGCAAGTGTGAATTTGAGGTTGATCGTGTGACTTTCCTGGGTTACATCATCTCGAGGGAGGGTTTTACTATGGACCCAGACAAATTGAAAGCTATTCTGGATTGGGTCCGACCCACCAATCTTAAAGGTATTCAGCAATTTTTGGGATTCTTCAATTTTTACAGGAAGTTTATAAAAAATTTCTCTACCCTCATTTCACCCATTTCTGCACTCACGAAGAAGGGTTGTGATCCCGCCTGCTGGCCAGAACATGCAGTCTCTGCCTTCCAGACCCTGAAAAGAGCCTTTGTGTCAGCCCTGGTCCTTCGACATTGTAATACTGATCTTCCTTTTGTGGCTTAAGTGGACGCCTCTGACGTAGGTGTGGGTGCTATCCTTTCCCAAGAGGACCCGGTCGATAAGGAACTCCATCCATGTGCCTTCTTCTCCCGCAAAGTTCTCGACAGCGGATATTAATTACGACGTAGGTAACCGGGAACTGCTGGCAAATAAGTGGGCATTCGAAGAATGGCGTCACTGGCTGAAGGGAGCTAAATTCCTTATCACTGTTTTTACAGATCAAAAGAATCTGCAATATATCAGGACTGGCGAGCATTTAAATGGTTAAATGTTCGCCAGTCCAGGTGGGTCTTATCTTTTACCCGTTTTAACTTTTTTATTTCGTTCAGGCCTGGATACCATAACACTAAGGCGGACGCCCTCTCTCGCAGTTTTCAAGACCAACATGCTGTAAGACCTGCCCACACACCTATTATCTCTCCCAGTTCTATTCTTCTTGGTTTGACTCAGGAATTGTTTTCTTTACCTCTGTCCAGCATCAAGCACCAGCGGGAACTCCATCGGGTCTTCTCTTTGTCCCTGAAAACCTCTGCAGAGCAGTTCACAGAGTTCCATTCCTGCAAGACATCCGGTCACCCTGGTATCTCCAGAACGTTTTCTCTCCTATCTCATCATGTGTCGTCAGGATACATATAATTTTGTCTCTGTCTGTGAAGTGTGTGCCCGTAGCAAAACTTCCAAGAGGTTACCTTCTGGGCTCCTACAACGATTACCACCTCCCAACTGGCCATAGTCACATCTGTCTATGGATTTTGTAGTTGATTGGTCCACCAGTCCAACGGTCCACCGGTTTTACCACCATATGGGTAGTGGTAGACAGGTTTAGCAAAATGGCACATTTCATTCCCTTGAGCGGTCCACCATCTGCAACTAAATTAGCCATACTATTCTCTCAACATATCTTTAGGCTCCATGGCCTGCCTTCTGATATAGTTTCGGACCGGGGCTCTCAATTTGTTTCCTGTTTTTGGAAAGTTTTTGGGTATTAACTTAAGCCTGTCATCTGCTTACCACCGCAAGTCCAATAGCCAAACCGAAAGGGTCAACCAATCTCTTGAATGTTACCTACGATGTTTTGTCTCCAAACGTCAGGACAATTGGGCGGACTGTCTTCCGTGAGTTCGCTTACAACAACGCTCCTCACTCCCGTGTCTGAGGACTCCTGTCTCAAGGACACGGCCACACACCTTCGGACCATCTGGAGAGATGTATGTTCAGCACTGTAGCAGTCAGCCTTTCAGACCCAAAATTTTTTTGACAGACGTCATCGTCCATGCTCGTTTGACGTGGGATATTTCGTTTGGCTCTCGACTCGAAATATCCGTCTACACCAACAGTCCAAGAAGTTGGGACCGAGGTTTATTGGTCCTAACACAATTGTTAAAAGAGTCAATCCTGTGGCGTATAAGTTGCTCCTTCCTAGGAGCCTCCGGATTCTGGACATATTTCATTGTTCTTTATTTAAAACTTTCTTCCATTCAGCTAAATTTCCCACTAAAACCACCAGAAAGCCATCACCCGAATTTGTTGTTGATTGTATCCTTGATGCTAAAAGAGTTCAGGGTCAGGTTCATTTCCCTATCCACTGGAAGGGCTGTGGTCCCGAAGAATGCTCTTGGGTACCAGCTCATAATGTCCATGCTAAGCGTCTGACTAAAGAATTCTACAGCAAGTTCCCCAATAAACCTGGTAATAGGGGTTTTTTAAACCCTCATCAAGGGGGAGGGGGTACTGTCAGGGAACTCCCTTTTCATCGCTCACCTCCGTGATAGGATTGTGCGGGAAATCCCCTCTTCCGGGTTCCCTGCTCTCTGATCATGCACTTCCGGTGCTGCGATTGCGTCTCCCTTAGGCTGTCCACGGCAGGCTTCTCTGGTCACGTGGTGACCTTGTTCTTCCGGGGGCTCCTCCTCCTGCTCCCATTGGTCTTAGGTCCCTTCTTTAGACCCACGCATTCTTCCCTCAGCACGGGTTATAGTTGTTTGTTCAGCTGTTCTCCTGCCCCATGTCTGTGGTCTGCCTTTGTGCCCATAGCCTGTTCTGCTATCATTTGTACTCCTGGTCTCCATTCTCTGCCCCAGCTCCTGGTTCCCATTCTCTGCCCCAGCTCCTGGTCTCCATTCTCTGCCCCAGCTCCTGGTCTGCCCCAGCTCCTGGCCATTCTCCATTGTCAACCAGGAAAAGAGTGAAGTTATCTGGATATGGGAGGAGGGCGATCAGATGCATTCCCCCGAGCCAGCACTGAGATTAAAGTGTTAGGTATTAAATTTGACAAGGGTGATTGTGTCCTTCAAAATTTTGAAGAAAGGCTGGGAGAAGCTTCCACTAAGGTGGAGAGCTGGAAGAGATGGCGGCTGTCTCTTCGGGAAAGGGTAGACCTGATCAAAACTTACTTGCTTCCAGTCTTTTTGTATGTTAGCTATGTGTACATTTTACCAGAATCTTTATGGGCTAGGGTTTATGCAGTTTTCTTCCAGATGCTCTGGGGGAATAAGCTGAACCTTGTCAAGAGGATCGTGATCTACAGACCGAGGAGGGAAGGAGGCCTGGGATGGTAAACCCAGTGTCCTTCTTTTTGACCACTTTTCTTTCATTCCACCTAAAAAGTCTAAAGGGTTTTCTTACATGGGTTCATCTCTTCCTCAATGCCTAGATAAGCGGAGGGGCGGTTAAAAGCTTTAGAGTGTCACATGGGTACCTTCCGGCCTACGTGTCCCTGAGTCTGAGAGTGACAAGGAGATGGCATCTGGAAGTGGGGAGGTCAAAAGCTCCTTTAGAAGGGAGTTGGAGAGGAGAGTTTTGCGATCTCACTTCTGGGAGTCCCTGTCACTGAAGGACTGCCCAGGTGATGTCTGCTCGGATGGTATAGCTTTGGTCACTGATGAGTGGATACCCCCGAAGCTGAGGGATGTTGCCTGGCTTGCTTTTAATAGGAAGCTCTATGTTAGGGGGAACTTAAAGTACAGGGGTGCCAATGATCGTGGCTGCCCACATGAGGAGTGTCCAGGGGAGGTGGAGACTATGGATCATTTCTTACTTCAGTGTCCCTTTAACATAGAAGTTTATCGTAGAGTTTCGTGCGCCTTGGGACTCCCCTGTTTTTCAGGGCTGAGTTACCCTGAGTGGGTTTACGGGGTACACAAGTTGGAAGAAATTTGATTTAGTCACTTTTTTACAATTCAGTGTAGTTGTTAGATATTACACGTGGAATGCACGGTGCCAGGTATCCATTCGGCATAAAGTCCTCCATGTCAAGGTGGTGGTGGGTGATATCTTGCACAAGGTGGGTAAAATTCGGGAAATGGAGAAACAGAGGATGGATGCCCTTAGTGGGTGGCAGAAGTCGGATGTGGATCCATCTTTGGGGATAAGGGGATATAATAGATGTGATATAACCAGG
Organism: Platyplectrum ornatum; assembly: GCA_016617825.1. Classification (NCBI taxonomy): domain Eukaryota; kingdom Metazoa; phylum Chordata; class Amphibia; order Anura; family Limnodynastidae; genus Platyplectrum; species Platyplectrum ornatum. Next base: position 18,319 of record JABWIB010005711.1, read on the forward strand.
TACAGGAGGGAGAGGGGGATATAATAGATGTGATATAACCAGGTACAGGAGGGAGACATTCATCACAGGAAGAGAAATATTATTCACTAGATGGTAGTAGACTTAAAGAAAATGGATCAAGTTTAAGCTCTGAAACTGGGGTCTGAGGTCACTATAGGTCTAAAAAAGAATTTGCAGACTGCATTGGTCACGTTTTTCCAATATTTTGGCAAACTTCTACATTCTATTTCTAAGATGAATGAGAGATCTATAATATATTACAGTCCCTAGTATGACTGCATCCTCCTGCTAATATCATCCGTAGGGATGGTTTGTCATGTGTCAGTATGATTAGCTTTATCAATTGTTAAAGGCCATTCAGATCACCTAACCATTATCTGCCATAAACAGCCATCCAGGAAGGCCGTCAGTGAATCAGGAAATCCTTAATGGACATTTACAATGAATAATATATTTTCTTTTTTTTTAGGTAATAGACAATTAGAGGTTGACCAAAATCCAAAACCCTCTGTCTTTCATATCCATTCTCTTCTTCAAAACTTCAAGAGCCTTATCCAAATGACTGTCTAAAGAAAAGAACATAAACATACTTCTGGTTTTATTTCAGCAAAGAACCGGTGCGTCTATCAGGGACAATGAAAATACAGTGTCTGACCCACCGTCTCCCAATCTATTGATCCCTTTATTCTACCCCCATCTTTACTCTCCTGGCCAGTCTTTTACATTGGACATGTTTCCTCGTGTGTCCTGAGCTCAGTGTTGGGGCAACGCGTTTCGCCATGGTGACCCAGTAAAAAATCTCCCTTTGATAGCATGGGTGAATTTCTTTCCCATAACAAAAGGAATAGAAATTTTTAGAGTCCCATTTTCAATATCCGTTTCATCTTTTGTTTAACATATTGCCTTGAATTGTGCTTGGAAAAACCTCTTTACTGTACAGTCACAATAATAAAGCAGCAAGTGAAATTAGAATTTTATTTTATAATACTCATGCTGGTTACTCCTGCTTCTATACACTTTTATGACAATGTTAACATACAGATGTTCCCTTAATCTGCTTTCTAAATTACTTTGTATATCCCTGCCGTACATTTTTCTTTCAAGGTAGTTTATTTTGTAGCAGCTCATTTATTTTTAAAGTTTTTTTTCCCCTCCGCCTATCATTCAGGAGTACTAATGATATTTATACGCCCGTTCTTTTTAATCGCTACCAGTGCTATCTTGCCTCCGCATTATTACTGTCTCTATTTTTATTTTCTTGTTTTATTACCTCTTTTTCAAATTTATTAAATATATTTATACATTCACTGTAGGATCTAATTTGTTTTGTAAGCAGGACTCATTATTTCTGCCCATGTCTATAGCTGACAGACCATACATTTATTAAACCTCTGATAAGTCAACATTTCTCCCTTGAATGGTTTCATGCAACTAAAATGTACTTGCAATTTGATGGTGTGGCTTGCGGGTCCCGCTGTTCCCAATTATCCAGAAAGACCCTTCTTTATCATTTTTTTCTTCTTTGTTCCAAACTGGACGGAGACCAAACATTTAATATCTGTTTGTGGAGAAATAGGAAAAGTTAGAATAGAGAGATTGACTTCTAAAAAAAGAAGTGGATACGTCGCCCATAGCAACCAATTCTGTTATAGAGTGTAGACAAAGGTTGCCATGGGCAACATCTGCAGTGTTCTGTTTAGGAATTATCCTCACTGTACGTCCTGTGGTGTTGCAACTACCATAAATCTAATTCAGGTTTGTCGAATTTTCTGTGAGAGTTACAAATCTGCTGGATAGGGGATTTTAATGAGTAGGGGTGGGGCTTTGCAAGCCACTCCCTCATGTCCCACCCCATACTTGCCCAGCAGGGCCATCAAAATCAAGATTATGATATAACGTGCACTTATTTATTTTATTATTATTATTATTATTCTTTTGCTAATGAATATCAGAGACATGGCATTATCAAGGGGTGTGTCCTGTAACATCCAAGGGGATATGTCCTATGGATAGCTCCTCCCATGGGTGTGTCTAGGAAAGCTACTTTATATTACAATAAATTATAATATAGCCAATAGTTTTTTTTTAAGTTATCAGTAAACAAATACTTTCATTTGGATATGAGATGTGACACGTTTTCCTCTATATCCAAAAGCCATTAGGTGGCTGTCTCATTAGAAAGGTCATGGGCCTACATTTAAGCTGGCCATACACTATAAGATAAATTGTTCCAATCGAAAGATTTTTCAAGAGTGGACAAAACCATGTTGAATTGCAGGGGGGGGTAAATGTCATTAGCTGTAATCAGTATTAGAGTTGAGAGATGATGTTTCCAGCCCAAGTGTAATAACAGTGTAACAGTAACGCTGGTCAGTATCTGTGTGCAACATGCAACAATAAAGTATTCTCCCTGCATGCACACACTGACATTCATTTTACCCCCCCCCCCTGCAATTCATCATGGTTTTACCCACTCTTGAAAAATCGTTCGAATGGAGCAATTTACCTTATAGTGTATGGCCAGCTTTACTCAGCTTGATTGAAAAGTGGGGCCCATAGCAACCAATCTGATTCAAGCTCTCAGTTTCATTTTACATACTGGTGTGTGAGAGCTTGAATTTGATTGGTTGCTATGGGCAACATCCCCACTTTTCAATCCTGCTGAGTAAATGTTGGCCGTGGTGTCTTAGGCAGCTGCTGTGTTTGATTACTCTGTGGTTTTCATTAAGGCGTTTGTGTTGATTTGTGTTTGGCTCATTAGAAGTAATTACCTATAGAATAAGTTAACCTTTTTTATAGCACAATGACACAGTTTCTCTTGATTAAAAGTAGAAGATAAAAGACTAAAGAGATTTTTTCCATTATTGTTGTGGTCATAAAATTGCCGCCCAGTGAACTGGATTCTATTTCCCATTTCTATGTATTTTCAGTGCCTAAAATGTACTATATTTCCCTGTTCACCCTATATAGTTCTGACCATGCTGCTTGCCTGCTCATGTGCAGGATGTCCATTAATGCCCAGTCCTCCGCTTCTATATCTATACAGCATTGGTAGACTAGTAACAGCACTGCGCTTGATGTGGATGTAGCAGGCCCAGGTAGCACCCATCCCTATGAGCATTTTTAATATACGCAGCTCACCACCATGTGGCGTTATGGCGGGCCTGGGAGCTTACTTGGTCATGGCTCCGGCCCAGTGGCGTAACTATGGAGGGTGCAATGGGTGCAACTGCTATGGGGCCTGACTGCTAGGGGTGGCCCCATATCACCCTGTGCTAGGGGTGGCCCCATATCACCCCGTGCTAGGGGTGGCCCCATATCACCCCGTGCTAGGGGTGGCCCCATATCACCCCACGCTCATTATGGTCACTGCGGTCCTGTCCATTGGCAATTCTGCTTCAAGATACAGAGATGCAGGGACTCTCTCCTTGCAGTTCCATGTGGTGCCTGCAGTTGGGGAGCCCATAAATTATTTCTGATATGGGGCCCCAAATTCTAGTTACGCCCCTGCTCCGGCCCCACGCTCTTTCCAGGCCCATTGTCTGTTCCCCCCTCCTTATGACGGCCCTGTGCGTCACTGGTCCAGCCACATTATTCAGGGACTTGAGTTTCGTGGACAATTTCTGTCATGGTAACCCGCATGGCGGGAGGTCGGAGACATCCGTATTCGTTTCGTCCCACAAAAATTATCTGTTACACAATCGCGCCATTAAACCGTGTATGGAAACGATGCTAATGAATTATGTACGGATTTCTAATTATGTCAATTTATTGCCAGATTGAGCGTGACGCCTCCCTCCAGCCGCCGCCATGTCCCGTTTCTCCTCCGCGGTGACATTGACGAGGCATTAAGTCAATTACGATTAAGAGCAGACGCATTTTGCCAGTAACACACAGGGTGTTATAAAGAGTCATCCACTATGGCTTGCTCCTCGTTTAATGATATGCGTCTACCTCGACCCCGGTGTTGAAGTAATTTACATAGGGAAATGACTAGATCGCGCACGGTGCCTTTTTAATCTGATCCCCCCCCACATTCCTGAAGCTCAGTCACTTTCTTCTGTAACCTACACAAAAGGAAAGAGCGAAATCACAAAGGAGACTCTTGTAGCCCGGGGGTAAAGGCACTTTCCCATGCATGGAATGATATCCCACTGTTTCTCATAAACCCGCCGCGCTCCTGGCACGGGGATCTTGACGTAAACAAGGCATTTTCATTCAGACTATTTAAACAAACATGCTAATGGTTTCGTGACAATAATGACTTGGGCCGTTGCTTTGTAACACTAATATTGGCAAATCATTTCGTTTCACGTCAACTGATTCTACGCTTCAGAGACTCGCCAAACAATATTAAACCTTTACTGGGTGCGAACAATGAAAAATGGCATGGCCCTAATTGTCATGTATTTACATATTCATAGCTGCCGTACCGTACACATATATTAGCATGTCATATCTCCGCGCACTACCTTTATACACAAAGGACAGGACGAAACCTCCGGACGGAAAAGACGATCTCGGAGGTCGGCATTAGATATACGGAATAGAAAAAAAGATAATTTACCATGAAGAACATATTAAAAAAGTTAAATGTTGATAAAATTGCACTAATGTTATCGATTAATAAAACCCCACAAGTCAATGTTTCCTCTCGCTGTCTAGCTATTATGTATAGAGTTATAAGGCCTGATCCAGAGCTGAACCCAACCCAAGCTGTGTAGCGGGAAGGAAAGGGTAGACGCCAACGGAAATGCACACAGTACACAGCAAAACATTTGCACCAGTCATTCCTCGTTCCATTGACCCGACACAACTAAATTCCAACCCGTATGTGTTGGAATATCATAGTTTAAAGCATGGCTCAAAGGGGCGGATTCAATGCTGCGCGAAGACGGGAAAAAGCTGGTCGTGTACTGAAAGATCGTGGCTTTTTAGACACGGCTCTATGAGCCTCGAGCTAAAGAGTCACGAGTTTTCTCCCTTATGCAAAGAGCGTAAGGGGAAAAACGCTGTGCGAAGCGGCATTGCATTGAACATTTATCACACAATCACAGGTCCAAGGCCCGGATCTTATATAAGAAGGCGGATCTCAGCAGGGGAAAGGGAAAAAGTTCCTGTATACCATATCGGTGTATACCGGCCCACTGTGAGCACTGTTATACAAGGCTATACAATATGTATGAAATCGTAGTTAGAGCATTGTATAACGTTTTATACATGCATTGTTATAAAATGTATATTTTTAAAGTTTTTTGTTTTCTTTTTACCTTTTTACAGAAAATAGTTATTATGTATTTAATAAATTTTGTGCCTTTACATTTTTTTCTATGGCCACATCACACGGTGAACATAGAAAATGTTAGGTAACTGGCTATGGGCAACATCTCCACTTTTTAATCTCCCTGCTTAGTAGATTTAGGCCTTAATGTGTATTTATGGGCACCAATTTGTAATTAAAATGTACTGGTATAATTACAGCGTGGTGCAATCCACGTATATATATATCGCATCTATCCTGTTTCAATAACTCCAAACAACATTTTCAATATTTCTGAAAATATGATAATGCTGTGTCTAGGGGAAATACCCATATAATCTAATGGTGGAGATGTCTAAACTTCCTAAAATCTACAGGATAGCTGCTTATTCTGCGTGGACCTCATGGACAACTTATGTGGCCACTTATAGGGCCTGATCCATATTTAATAAGGTTCTTCCAGGGGTACGCAGTTTTCCCGTTTCTTAGTTACAGTCGTATTTTTTTTACTGCACTCTACTGGCACGGATGTGGTTCACCGGTACGACAGCCCTATTTTAGCCAGGACTGTCACCGACAACTGAATAATAACAGAGGACTCCCCAACAGCTAGAGTTTTACAACTCCTACAGCAGCAGCTGGTCGAATTCTTCCCCTAACCCCCACTTTCCTTTATACTACCCTAACACCCCTCAACCCCTCCATTCCCAACAGCCTTATCCCAACCCTCCCGTCCCCGCTGCCTAACCTCATCCCTCCATTCCTCACAGCCTAACCCAACTCTCCATTCCTCACAGCCTAACCCCAAACCCCATACTGTACACGCCCCATGTGCGGAAATCTAAAGGGACGGAAAACAAGTTGTGCATGGCTTTTTTTTAAATTCGGGGTCATTTATTTTCTAATCTTAGCTGGAAATGATCCGACACGTTTACCATCGACCTTTCACTATTGACTATATCAATAAATGCAGAACATGGCGGACATGGTTCAACCAGACTGGCAGTGGATGCAAACATGTATTTTTGCAACATTGCAATTTTTTAAAAATGTATTTACTTTTTTAAATGCACCAAAATGACTGAATATTTATTTCTCTGTTTCCCATCATTTAAATACCTCCAGCACCCGCCACCTCCAGCCTACATGACAAACACAGTTATCATGGTCTCACTAAATGATTCTGCTTTTCTTATTACAGTTTGTTCATTTTTGTATCATTTGATTTCATAGTTAAAAAATATTTCCTAATGGACATTAGTGTCATTTTTCAAATAAAAGCCTTTGCAGTAATTCACCATTAGTAACATAGCTGTATCGCATGTCCTGCCAAGCATGTATTTCATGTGTTACCGACATTATGGAGGAACATTAGGCCATTACTGTTAATAGAGGAAAAAACAGACGTGGAAAATAGAATTGTAAAATGCAAATGAGTCTTAGTGACACAGGAATGGGGAGGGGAGGGGGGGCAAAATGGAAGTAAAGCTTCCTGGTGTATATAACACGCAACATTTATACGGTAGCACACAGTCCAAAATCTCAGAAATGTGTGGGGCATTGTGATACCGTGATGGTGATCTTACTACGATACTGTACTTCTATTTACATCTCTCATATCTATCTATCTATCTATCTATCTGTCTGTCTGTCTGTCTGTCTGTCTGTCTGTCTATCTATCTATCTATCTCATATCTATCTATCTATCTCATATCTATCTATCTATCTATCTATCTATCTATCTATCTATCT
>JABWIB010005712.1:19749-31509 GCA_016617825.1 Platyplectrum ornatum
TTTGAAAGAAAGCAGCAGAACTATGTAGAAGTCTTGGTTGCAGGGTAAAAAGTTCTGTCTTTTACCAAACTTCTAATACACTACAGTAAAGGCCAAGTTATNAGCCTAATAAAGGGCTATATGTATAACCTGACCTTTTTGCACCTGGGCCCATNAACCTTTAGCTACGCCCCAGGAGGAAACCCACACAGACACGGGGAGAACATACAAACTCCACATAGAAAAGTTCTTTCCGGGATTTAAACTTACAATTTTAGCATAGTGAGACATGATCTCACTTTCCTATTACATACTAGAGAATGTCTGTTATAATGTGATTGGTTGCTATGGGCAACATCACAATCTAGGCCCAAGTGTTGTGTCCCATCAAGCTTTGCCAAGCATCAGCTATCTCTATGCTTTTGAAGCATGCTCAAGTGTTATCTCTGAAAATTGTAGTTTTCCAACCCAAAAAGTTCCAATACCTAGACCAAGACATACAGTACATAGGTACAAAAGTAATGCCTGGCATGACTTTGCACTGCTGTCTTACAGAACCTTGCACTCCTACGCATATGCCTCATGTCCCTAATGGGAAATTGTTTGTCATTCTTGAAATATCTTCAGTGATATTCAGCTTTCTACATTTGTTTCAACAAACAACCTGAAATTTGTAAGCATGTTATGTGTCTTCCAGACTCAAAGACTTTCATATATACCAGGTTTGTTTTATGTTCTACCATTCTTCCTGCAATACTGGGTTAGTGTATCCATCATTATTAACTATACAGTTATTCATGTTGGATTGGATAAGATTCTTCAAGTTGTATTTAATGTTCATGACGTGCAGTGAATAAGCCCTATACTGATTGATAATGATTATGACAATTATATCCAATTTCTACCACTAAAACACTCTTAAAGATCAAATTAATCAGAAGAACTTTTTCCTTACCAATACCAATTTATATTTTCCATAGATACTTGCAGAGAAAACAGAAGGAGAACTAAAAGCTTCAGTATTATCAGCCAAACTCGTAGCCCAGTGGAAAGTGTTTTGGCTGTGAATGACCATCTGTCTTCACTGGTACATAACATATTTTCAGAATGAATTAAAAAACCATTATGCAACCCGCCTAAGCTGAGGCAACTGTCAGCTTCATTAGACTAGGTGCATGAGTTACAAATCATTTTTAGCTCTACCAGTTGACCTCAGCTAACACAANGGTTGAAAAAAATATTATCCTGATAACATGGGTTTCAGAGAAATAAGCACAGGGAACGAAGTACGAGAAATGCAATAAATGTAGCTGTTACTGGGCCTCCGAGGAGAGGGGGGCTTATGGCAGCCATACCCTTTGGACTGTAAGCAAGCGGTTGGAGACTGGCAGCTTAAAACAGTGCTTGGCACTCTATGAATAAATGCAGAGTGCTATTTATAAATCGCTCTTAAACAACTTCTTTAACACAAGTGGGCCCGCTCAAACTGGCCCACCCCATTGCTCTACCTTTCCCACCGATCCAGACTCTAGTTCCCTGCTATGGGGCCAAGTCTATCTCATTCCCCCCCCGTAGAAAGCTGTAACAATACCCAAGATGACCATACATCAGGGTGCAAAGCCTAAGTGGGGCCTGGCTCTTACTAGGGTTCCTGAACAGGCTTGTGTGCCAGGCACCCAGTAGGTCACGGCCTTTGATGGTGGCTTCCAAAATAGNAAATAGGGTTTGGGAGTTAGATATCGTTACAGGGTGGAGGACAAGACCAACAAAGTGACAGAGAGGGACTGGTCAATACATTGAGCAGACCGACAGGGACAACAGTACCTAATGGAAAAAAGGGAGGACAGATCAAGACCTGTGGCAGGGCCTGAACATCACAGGACCAGGTAGACCATGGAAACTAGAAAAATAAGAGTGAATAGGCTTCCTAAAATGAACAAGGATTAGTACTGATGAACAAATAAATGGTACAAATAATGGCAAAGCAAGGCACAAGGAATGGAATAAGGATACTGAAAGTAATGGTACAAGGACTGNCGCATAGGTTCAGGTACAAGGCAACAGGTGTCAGTCAAGCTAAGTTCTTAGTATCTTTTGTCATTCTAAAAAGCTCTGCATTCTGTTACCTTTACTGGATTAGAGCACTATCTGCTGAATTATCTTGGGATTAACTTTGTACTTGGTATTTTTAACTTCAGAACTGAGCAAGGAAAATCTTATTTGCCACCAATCGTGCATTTACCCCCATGCTGATGCCCCTTCACTCATTTAAATATGCCAGTTCTCGCACTGAATTGTAAGCAGACTTATACCCTTTTTCCTGGGTTTATGCACATAGACCCAGGTTTAGTTTGGTGGAAAAGGGTCCCAAGAAATTAAACCCGGGTAAAGGGTTTTTACCTGGATCGGTGCAGTGGAAAAGGGGTTAGAATTAGCATTCTGGTCTGAATTGCTGTGACCAAAATGCCATGTTTGTTTCTACATATGTATACCTGAATTATCATCAACAAATCACAATTTCTGTTCGCAAAATTAATTCTACATTGTACTAGTATATTTTAGGATCCAGGCATTTGGCTTGGCAANATAAGAAAAGGCTATGAGGTGTGAACATTAGTGGAACAGGAAAAAAAGAGCAGCAATTATGTATTCACAGCTTTAAACTAACGCTGAATCTGGCTGCATATATTCAATCAAGAGATAATTGATTTAGCTGTGACTGCGGTGCAGGATAATCAAAGCACGTTAACAGGGTACACTCAATAAAATTAAGAGATCTTTGTATCCAGTATTTACAGCAAGTTTGTTAAGTGAGACAGGAAGCATAATACACTGTGCATTCATTATCCGAGGGAAAATGCATTTTTCNAAATTGAAGGTTCAGATTTGCTTTTAAAAAATACATTGGTCAATGATTANATATTTTGTACTTGTTTTATATTAAGTGATGATTAACCACTGCATACCCATGGTTGTTATTTTACTATTAAAGTGATTCTGAGTTTGTTAAACNCCCCATTTCTCATTTGAATATTTTGGGGTCGTAATGACAGCTGTGCACAGATCGGCACACAGCGGCGCTGGCGGAGGCATGGCTCTGAATCACATCCGTCNTCCTTGTATAATAGGTGAGGGCACTCTAATGGTAAAAGATCCCTATATTCTTTCATAAAAAACACGCTGCGGCCGCCAGGTTTGCAAGATTCAGAGCTGAGCAAGTGCAGCTCTGAATACAGCANAGGGAGAGGGGCATGATGTATGCCCCGCATCCCTGCGCTCATTTAAAAATTGCAGAGCCTCCGGATGCTGTATCCGGAGCCTCTACTACTATGTACTTGGCCTAAATTGGGCAAAAAAGGGCAGGACTCGGGCATAGTCAGGACAGACATGTGCGCAGCCAGGGCGGGGCTTATGTTTCCCATTTTCCGCTGCATCAATGTTGGGAGATATGGAATCATGCTTTCTCTAGTTGTGGCCTCTTACAGAATTTTCAGGGCCAATGTGAATTCAAAATCCACCCCTGNTAGTACCCTCTTCTCACATGCATGGTACTTCAAGAACCTGAACCATAACTCTCTAAAACCCCCCTCATGTATCATGGCGTTCATATGGAATCCTATGGTATCTTTTAAAAGCTTCTCCCAGTCCACCTTGCTGTACGCATGACGGGTCATCACAGATTCCTCAATCTATCATAGTGGATAACCTATCATACGGAGGTCTGGACTAATCCTTTGTGTTTGAATATGTTGCAGATTGACAATGTCTAAAGATGGTGCAGAATGGGTGAAATCTGCCTTAACAATCTACAGATGTATTTTGCATTTTTACTATTTTTAATATAAATTATCTGACAGAGATACCGACCTTCCAAATATCACAACTTCACACGGGGCCGGNTTAAGAGCCACATGGGCCTNGGGCTGAAAATGATNAAAGGCCCATTGGAGTGGCCATTGATGGATGGGTGTGACTACTTTTGTTTGTGATCTATTATANGTTGNCCACTTAATCACACTGTGCTCTTCTTCATCATAATATACCCTTCTTCATCACACTNCATTTTTACTCCCCTGCAATTCAACATGCTCAAATTTTGCTCACTCTTGAGTAAGTTGTAAGTCAATAGTGTAATTTACTATTACATTTACTATTAAATACACCATTAATTACTATAAAATTAGGAGAGTGTGGAAGCTGTATTACTGGTTGGTCACATTCTTTTTGGTCAGTGGGTCACCTACGTTTTTATTTAATAAATTGTTAGACCCAGTTTTGCCCCCAGGATGAATGGGGACAGCCAGCTACTGAATCGGATAAACTTAATCAAGAGATGAGTTTACAGGCAGCCATTAAATATTTGAGAGACCCTATCAGATGTGATTAGATATTCCAGAAGCAGGTAGCAACACGGGAGAAGCCTTGAGAAATGATCACTAGGTTCCCAGAGATAAATTGGGATTGTTATGTTTAGTCCACTTTGCATCTTCCATTTTTTCTCATTAATAAAAACTACAATTACAAAATAATTTTATCTTTATAAACCTTGACAGTTCGCTCATTTGTGTAACCAAAAAATCAGTACAAACATCTACACTGCCTTGCTTTGATCATGCGTGTTTAACAATGTCTTTTTTTACAGTCGGAAAGCTCTAGGATTGATTATATTGCCCTGGCAGCATAGGTTTGATCAAGTATATACTGTATGATCTATAGACTGTTTNGCAGTTTTTAGCAGACTGACACAAAATATTACATACTGAGGGGATAAAGAGGTTTGACATGGCATTATTTGATTTGGTAAATGCTCCTAGCAACATGAATTGATCTATGAAATGAAAACAAATTGGGTATACACTTTTACATTATCATAATGCTTCACGGTCCACTTTACTACTATCAGAAGAAAACTCATTTTAATGTTCAATTACATTTATGTCCAAGAAAGCCTCCAGAACTATAATACACATAACAGTTATATGTGTATGGTAACACTGAATGCAGTCTCTATGTTACCTTCTATTTTTTTTTGTGTCATTTTTTTTTTTACATTTAGAAGTTTTTAATACGAACAAACAAATTGCTTTGAAAAAGAACCAAATCAGTATAACTACCACTAGTCTGTATTATATTCTAATTCTAATTCAATTGCAAACTGAAACATTTTTGTACAGATGGGCCTAAACTTACAAATCAGGGAGATTGCAGGGAGATTGACCAAATAACCAATCAGATTTAAGTTCTCAGTTTCATTTTACATACAAAACTAGAGAACGTGAGCGTGAATCTGATCGGTTGCTATGGGCAACATTCCCATNTTTCAATCTCCCTGTTTAGTAAAATTAGGCCATGGTCTGACTCCAGACCCAACCTTTATGTCTCTCAAAACACAAAACTACAGGTGAGAGTTCTGTTTGAATTCAAGGGCCTACATTTACTAAGCAGGGAGATTAAAGAGTGGGGATGTTGCCAATAGAAACCAATCAAATTTAAGCCATGGTTGCCAACTCTCCCTGAATATCAGGGAGACTCCCTGAAAAGTGGGTGACCTCCCTGACTCCCTGAAGTGCTGGATAATCTCCCTGATGCTCATTCAGGTGAAGAAGACATTGTGTTATGATGATAGAGATCACACATTGTGTCCTATTTCTATACAGATAATGAAGTTACTGGTTCTCCTATTTACATCTATTCACAATAAATAGTGACAGTGATTATTTACTGACAATTTAAGAAACAATAAATACTGATGCAGCTATTTTTATNGTGAAATAGTTCTCATGGCAGAGCTAGACACACCCATGGGCGGAGCTATCCACAGGACACACCCCTTTGGTGGCACAAGTTACACCCCTTTTGTGAAGCGCTTGTCACAATCTCCCTGAAATCCATTTGCAAATGNAGGCAGCCCTGATTTAAGCTCAGATTCTCCAGTATGAAACTCTCAGTGTCATTTTACANACTGGAGAATGTGAGCTTGAATCTGATCGGTTGCTATGGGCAATATTCCCACCTTCCAATCTCCCTGTTTAGTAAAATTAGGCCATGGTCTAAAAGATTTTCAGACCCAACCTTTATGTCTTCCAAAACACAAGACTACAGCCTAAATTCACTAAGCAGGGAGTTTGCAGGGGAATTGAAAAGTGGGGATGTTGCCACTAGCAATAGCAATACCAATGTAAAATGAAACTGAGAGCTCAAATCTGATTGGTTGCTATGGGCAACATCCCCCACTTTTCAATTCCCCTACAAACTCCCCGCTTAGTGAATTTAGGCCTACAAGTGAGAGTTCTGTTTGAATTCANNGGCCTACATTTACTAAGCAGGGAGATTAAGGAGATTCTCCANTATGAAGCTCTCAGTTTCATTTTACATACTGGAGAATGTGAGCTTGAAACTGATCGGTTGCTATGGGCAACATCCCCACATTTCAATTTCCCTGCTTAGTAAATTTAGGCCCTTATAATCACGTTAAGTTCATCAACCCCTATCTTATAGGCCCAACCTATACAGACATTAATAGAGAGAAGCCTCACATAGTTGGTCCAGACAGAGTTCACATACTTCAGGACCCGACGGATCTAGACAAGATGTATAAAGTTCATCCGTGTATAAAACCAATATATTTGGATTTAGGGAATGTAATGTTGGCTGTGATTTTGTGAAGGTTTTCAAATGTTGTCCACATGCTTAGATCAGATTCCAAAGCACTGAAGAGCCCATGAATGTCCCCTGATATTGGAACATTCAAATTGGAGGATTAAAGCTTTAGTTGAGTCTATCGGAAAAAATCTGAATAACAGCACTCAGGCTCCTTTACAAGGACATACTGCAGTTGTTCAGACACAAACATTTTTTTCACAGAATAATAATAATTTATAATCACAGAACCCTTCTCTGGGATATTTAATAGGAAGGTATTTTATTTTGTAATTAAAAACTTTAAATCATAAATTGCCGAACGGCTGAAAGCTTTTCCTCCCCCAGACCCCCTCCTTCCATAACCCAATAAATAATGCTGACACAATAAGATACACCGAGTCCTGAGATATGGTTAAAAACAATTTTTTTAGTTTATTAATTATAGTTTAAGAGCTAGAGACCAGGTGGCTACAGGAGCAGTGGAGGTCAGAGCTTTGTTAAACCTAGAATATAATTTACCTGGAACTTATCTAAAGGAAACAGGCGCCCCTAGGTGGTAACATCTATAACTAATGCTAAAGCTGAAAAAGAGGATTACCCATTCACAATGGAGTGTCCCACAGTTGGGCTAAGCCACGGGGACTAACTCCCATTAATGGGACCATACTAATAACTTGTACCATCAAACCAAACTGTGCTAGCAAACCTACTACTGCCTGACCCCCACTGCTACCACCAAGCTTTGCCCCGNCTGGAAAGAAAAGTGAGGTTAGCCACACAGGGAAAAAGAAAAGAAGCAGATAGAGTTTAGGGAAGAAAGGAAGGGTGAAGAGGAATCCAAGAAACCAAGAGGGAGAGGAGGCTGACAGCAGGTGCTTTAAAACCACCGATCTTGTGTAACGCCATGTTACTGGTGGCGTTACACAGACCTTCCTAAGATCCTATTGGCTAACGGCCAGGGAGATGTGAAGGAAGGAAGGATGAGGGAGGACAGCCCCANTCTAGCATTTATTTATTCCTGTGCACCCCTATATGACCTTTGCTTCTATTTCTTTAGGAAGTGGTTGTAGCAAGAAAACAACAATTAAATNGTTTCTGTCAAGTCAATACATAGAATCACATATGTGAATAACGAACTACATAAACATTGATTTTACTTCAAATATCAGTGAGTTCTATCTTAATATGCCACATCCAGGATGCTTAAAAAGGCAGCATTACCTACATCTATAGTGTCATTACAATATATTTGATTAGACATATTAAGTTCTGCAAGGAGTTCACATAATCAATAATAAAATAATGTTAAGATAATTTCATTTTAATATACATCAGAATGTATACCTCTACAANCAAATCTTTTAGTATGGAATGCAGTGTTAAATCCTAAATGAACATACGCCATCTGTTCTAACATAGCCCAGAGTGGATCCCCGTGAGAGGATTCTGGGAACCCAGTCACAAAGGTGAGGCAGTTATGCAGCGTAATAATAAACTAAAACACAATATAATAGCACACAATAGCAGCTGTGAATGTAAGTGTATCCAACCTCCAAACAGAAATACAATTACAAATAAAAATGCACGATGAATGGTGTTTAACTGGTTAAGACTATAAATATAAACAATAATGTTGTGGCACATGAGGGAAAGAAAGACCTGTTTTTTATATTCCCCAAGTCCTGAATACCCCAAGGCAATTCTCCCTGAAAGGTAGCAAGTATATGTTCCAAGAATGTTTAAAACAGAAAATATCCCAAATCCATTGACACTTCGCAAGAGAATACAACACATCTGACAAGTAACATGTCATGCACGTAAAGAGGCCGTCCTAGGCTTTGCGGGGTCCCATGG
This sequence comes from Platyplectrum ornatum, assembly GCA_016617825.1. Classification (NCBI taxonomy): domain Eukaryota; kingdom Metazoa; phylum Chordata; class Amphibia; order Anura; family Limnodynastidae; genus Platyplectrum; species Platyplectrum ornatum. The sequence goes on from JABWIB010005712.1 coordinate 28,225, forward strand.
GATAAGATAAAAATTTGATTAGGGGTGGGATATGATATCAAAACGTCATTAAGTCCTGCCCCTTTTGTGACGACAAAAGTAGGTCCAAATACGTGGAACGGGAGGGTAAGATTCTAGCCATGCTTTAATGAAAGCTCAGCTAGTTTATACAAATCGCGAAGGTTTGCCTGGTCTTCCAAGATTCCAGTATCACTGTTTTATTTCCGTGAGTCTCATTGCAACCCTGCGCTATACAGTATTTCTAAGCTCTATTTAGGGATATATTACTACCCACTCAATTTGGACACAAATTAAGGCTGCTCTACCAAAACNTGGTCAGGTGGGGTATGATGGCTTTTACTTTGAGAGTTAACTCATACAAGTCTGGATAACTGTCACTGAGGTATAGATGTGAATACTTTATAATGTTTCTGAAATACCGCCATGTCGTGGTATGCATGTCTGGCTCCACCATGTAAATATTGGGAAATTTGTCAAATGGACTGCACTGATGCATAACAGCACACAGGTTGTCCTGCCATTAACAATGGCNATCTTCTCTTCATTAATACGCCACCTAGCTGCTACTGTTGGAACTGCAATTTTTACTGACAGCATGGCTTGAAACCATATTAGCCTGAATTCCAGATAAATCCAGCGCCATTGCAGTNTCTTAAAATGTTATTAAGTGTCACATTTGTACTTGGGTAGCTAAATAAATTTACTTTATATATTAAAACAGGGGAAAAAAACTACTTTGGGGAATTGCACGTTTACTTATTGTTGCAATTTGAATAGGATTGCTTCAGCTCAGTAGCAAAACAAGTGTCAAACAGAAAATATATTTTGTACTTTTTACAGCTCATATTTTAACACGTTCTTCTAGTTAACAACTAACTATTGTCACTGGAGATCAAAACATATCAAAACTTTCCAGCTAAAAAAGTTGTTGTTCCTTACCATCACAGCATAATTACTCATGTTTCCCAGGGCTGCGCCATTGCCTGAACAATTCTATGTCTGCTGCTTGGTCCTGACAGATGCAAGAGCACAGATACTAACACTTGACCAGAACATATCTTGCCTAGTGCCACAGGCAAAACTGTGTTATGGACTCCCTGTAGAAGTGCTAATTTGCCAGGGCAGACCCTGTACAAAACAGCCTACGGCTTGTAAATACAATGCTGACTTTTTCAGCTGTGAACCAGATTCTCTAGACACAAGAAATGACAAGTTCTTCCAGTCTTAAATGGAAATTCAGTAAAATGTCAGCTGGAAATTGTCACTTGAAGAAAGAGTGTCCAGCCGCTTCTAAACAATGGATAACAGTTCACTGCNGTACAGACCTCACCCATAGCGGTGATTTACACTGAACTCCATAGGTCTGAAAATAATTGTGCATAGTAAAAATCAAAGCATCTATAATATATACAGATATGTGCATAATGCATTACCTATAAATAATTACATATGTCTTTCTTTAGCCTTCATACTANATCACCAACCTCACACAAGTTTCTATCTGTGAGAATCTGTCCCAGTACAGTGGTAGAGTTGTATGAATATTCAGTATAATCATCCAGTATATGCACATGCACACACTAGACTCAATCAGTCATATTATTTATGTTTCATGGGCTGGAGGTGCCGTACTTTACAGACATGAGCGTATGGAAATGAACTGCTTTGAAGGCAAATGACATTGCAATTTGGTANCAATAAAATGAATATTGGGAAATTGAGAATAGCTCCTTACACAATAAAATTAAAATNTTAGTAAAATTTGCTAAAATTAGTAATTAATTAGAATCAATTTAATTAGAGAGTTATCGATGATAACTTGACACTCAAGAGTTACAGATTACTGAGAGCAGCCATTCCCTGTAAAACTGAGTAAAAGTGATGGATAAGATNGCAGACACTGCCAGAAATGCTAAATTAAATCTCTTAAATAAAAATGACCCAATTCATTAACTGAAAGATCACACTNCTTGGTAAGACATTTCAATACAAGAAGCATTAATGAACATACAGTAGATCGCCAATGACCTACAATCTTAAGCTGCCCATACACTATGAGATAAATTGTTCCAATCAAAAGATTTTTCAAGAGTGGGCAAAACCATGTTNCCACACAGATTCATCCGGGCATAAGCTCGAGAGGACTTTGGCGTCTAAAGGATTAAAGATCTTGGAGAGCCAACCGAAACGGCTAATTCAAAGACCGATCTGGTCACATATATAAGAGCAAACCGTTCATCATACGAGAACAATAAGTGGATATTAAGATACAAGGACAACAGAAGATAACTCCAAGTGAAGATAAGTGAATAATAACAAAATATTACCGCATTTAATAGCCTGTTGTGCCTGGACCTTTTAAACAGAACTATACCAAAATAATTAAGTGCATAGCAATATTTATATATATCTGATCCCGATTCTCCATTCAATCATGCTGCTATAAGTATTTTATTATTGTTATATTAATATTTTATTTTATATATTTATTTGATATATTTATTTGTAGTTTATTTTGTATACTTTTTATATATGAAGTAAAGAATAATATGTCTTAATATAAGGTTGTGCGATCTAGTGATTTCAGCCATTCATAAAGGTATATATATATACTAGCGCTGTATAAATTTACAATATATACACTTATTGCCATGTATACAAATCCTATCACCTCTGGCTGATAAAGGGACAAAATTGGTAGATATTCTGGATTATTTTTTTATTTTACTCAGATCAGGATGAAAAGAAGTGGGGCTTGAGTGGATAAGNGGCCGGGCTTACTTGTCCAGTTATTGGGAGGTTTGAGTTCCTGAGTTTGAAAAAGAAAATAAAACTGGAAAAAAAGTTACACCTTGGCAAAACCTTGCTGGACTGCACGGGAGACATGTCAATTTTATTAATTGCATGCAGGGAGAAAATACTTATTTATCACAGGCACAGCATTACCTTGAAATTATTATTTAGACTTCAATTAGACTTTAAGGAAATATTATTCCTAAACTCTATTGCTTAATTTTGATATCAGATGAAATTTCCTTACCTGCATCTAAGGTTTGCCCTGAATTCTGATGGTTCTGTCCTGGGCCGGAACAAGAGCTCCAGCAGACAGCATCATAGTCATCATACAACAAGTGACCTGATTCATAATTGGACATTACTACTCATCTAAAGCAAAAATGACTTTCCTTTTGGTCACCTTTATGCCATTTTGAAAGAAGAAACAAGTGGTAACCACCCCAAGTTTTCAATTTTTTTTTTAAACTCTTTCACTAACATGCATAACAT
>JABWIB010005713.1:24963-36497 GCA_016617825.1 Platyplectrum ornatum
GACCCCTGAGGAAGATGTGAAAAATTATACATGTAGCAATGAAGTGATAATTTAAAGACCGTCCACAGAGCCCTTGACCTAATTGTTTGAAATGGAAATGGTGACAATTACTATCACTGGAACAATTGTTTAAATAAAATAAAAAAGGTGACAATTAAACCATTGCCACCATTGTTTAAATTAGGAACAGGCGACATATTAAACCATTTGCAGCACTCTGTACAAATCTGTGAAACTGATAATTGTAAATATTCAAAGTAGAGTAACCAAACTCACTGAAGGAGAAAAACATTGAGATCCCGCAATGCAGCTGGAACCAGGCATCAGCACTACCCACCGCACTGGTCACATCTAGACTAGATTAATGTAATATAGCAATGTATTTTAAAGAATATACACAATAATAAACATCATGTAGGGACTTTTTGGTCCATTTGTATGTATGAATCAAAACTTAAGACCAGATTCAGAGTTTGAAAAATAGAATCTCATTGGTTGCTATGGGCAACACCCCCAGTTTTCCACAGAGCACACTGCATTCCCAGATATGTTCAGAAATAAGTGCAGGCTAAGCCCTTATGTCTGCATGGTCAGTTTTTGAGGAAAATCTTAGACAAGTTAATATAGGGTCGTGGCGGTGGATTTATATCCCCTTATTGAGCTAGTGGTCTCCACCCCATGAGGAGGAGAATAAGAATCCACATTCGGACAAAGGCAAATTCAGCATTCAGTATCTGGTCCATAGTAAGTAGAGTAAATCATAATAGGCGTGTTAAAAGGGGAACAAAATGGAGTACAAGAATAGTGCAAAAATAAGTACAGGTAATGATGCACCAGAGAGTGGTGAAACTGGCATAATAAGGAGGGGAGTAAAGAAGCTGATTAAGAAATATGGAGATTTTTTCAGGAGAAATAAAACGGAAGAAGAGATGGGGTCAGGTATAGGGAGATGACAGGAGGGTTGGAGGGCCCTACTCATGTGAGTTAAAATGCTAAGTGGGAGGAGGAGAACAGTACAGAAGACACTGGGATGAGGAAAGAGAGGATAGAAAGATTAGGTCGAGGAGGTTTAGGCCAATCTGAAAAAGTGGGTTTTGAGGGAGGGTTTAAAGGCTTGGAGGGTGTTAGATGGTCTAGTACAGTGGTTCCCAATCTGTGCGTTGCATGGATCATGCTATTGCAAGGGTCTGCTATTCCCTCCCATGAAACACCCCTCCAAACACAACGGCTGCAATTTCTCTGAACATGTAGCGTATGAGAACATAGGACCTAGGTTCTCTAATAAGCATTCTGAGGACAGACAACAGACTACACACAAGCATGAGCTGAAGCCAATTATAACACTTATTTTTACATACAAACAAAAAGAATAGGAAACCCCTTCATTAATCATTACTGCTTTCAGAAGACTAGAAGCATTGTATTTATGTACTCTAAATCATACGGCTCATACATATCTCTGGGTGCATAATTAGTAAACACACAGCTGGGCCATGCGCGCAATGATCATAAACTGCTTTTATTTGCCATTTTACAATTCCATTGTCTTTAGATTACGGCTACTGACACTCTCATCAGTTTGTCCTTTCATTCAGCTCGAATAGTACTTGTTAGAAGAGATTAGAACATGTTAAAGATTAATTCTTAAAGCATCTTCAAGAATTCTCTTCCAACAAAGGAAACATCAATTATCGGCTCTCTTATAAACTTTGGTCGTTTTCTTGAATACTTTTTGGCCTTTATAAAACTTAGATTTCTTCCCCTTGAGTGTTTGTTCAAAGGAAAGATTTTTCCGCCTCCAGGGGTTGTTAAACTGATTGCAATACCACATATTTAAAGCAGTTCACTGGGAATTAGGCTGTATTGTTGCTGTCAGCCTTAAAAATAGCTGTCAGATAGTATTAGAGCTGAGATACGCTTTATAAGAAATAATGACCGGATGCCAATCAATTCTTCACCACTGGCATAACAGAGCTCAAATCAAATCTAACGTTCAATCAGCTTCATGTTAGAAAACACAGAAATGTATTTTAAAAAGAATCGTTTTACGTTAGGCTGGTGCTTTCTTTGTTCCATGGTGCAGCGATTGCTGAAACGGACAATGTGCTTATCACGGATTGCTAAGAAATCAAGATACAAATGAAAAGGCTTTTACAGAGCACTGCTGCACGTGCAGCCATTTCATATGTAAAGGTAACAGACTGGCTGATCCAGAATTGTTCTGACACCTATATTTGTAAGTATAAGTATAGCGGGCCTCATCATGATCTGATAAACCCATGTGCACATAAAACACGTAAGACGCCCCTGCGTACACAGATGTGGATCGCAGGTGTGACAGCTCTTTTTTCAACAGGGCTGTCACCAACAACTGGGCCACAACACAGGAGCAGCACAGACAGAGGGCTCCCTGACAGTGAGAGTTTCACGACTCCCGCAGTACAGACAGTTAAGTATATTGAATTCTTCCCCTAAGCCCCCCTCACCACCACCCTAACCCTCCCTCTTACACTACCTGAACCCTCCATTCCCCAAAGCTTAACCCCAACCCTCCTCCCGCATAGCCTAATCCTAACCTTTCCCTTCCTGTGGCCTAACCTACGCGTTTCACTCCCTGCTGTACATGAGTAAATCTGAGATTTCCTGCAAAAAAACACAACTGTGCGCATGGGGCCTTTACGCCTTAGGTACAGATTTAGGCCTGAGAGGCATTTACCATATGGACCAGCTGTGGGTATTCTGTATAGACCTTCCATGGAGCATGAAAGAAGTGGCTGAATGCTTGGGTCTTTTGCCATGTGTAACTGTAAGGAGGTGTTCCAATATATTTAAATGAGTACATAGAGAGTGTTTTCGTGCTTGTGTTGTAGCCATGTTTCCCTGCTCTTCCTCCTGAAACCTTCCTGGTATAAGTGTATGACTTTGGAAGTTTAGGAATATGACATGTTTGAAAATCACACTCTGATTGCATTACACTATACACTATATACATACACTATATACATACACTATACACTATACACATACACTACACACTATACACATACACTATACACTATACTATTTTTAAAATGTTAGATTTTTACAGTCAAAACACAACAGCTCGAACAGATGTGAAAAATGGAAATAACTTACACTCAACACATGAAACTTCCATCTGCAGGTATTGAAGATTTATCTACTTATATTACTTATATGGGGGAATAGAAGAAACAAAAATACCTAGGGTACTAATAGGGGAGGGGTAGAAAAAGGCAAGGTGGGGAAAACAGGTGGGCCAGGGGAGTCATGGAGTTTATCTATACGAACACATAGTTAATGTAAAAGAACACATTTGGGCTATATATACAAGGTTCATTCCCATTTAAATGTAAATGCAGGGAAAACTTGTGACTTTCATTGCAAACCATGAAAACAGCGCATCCCAGTGCTTCATAGCATTTACTATAGCATCATTCCAGGAGTAATACTAATTAGTAATACTAATACTAGTATCACCTCCCTTATCTGTTCAAAAATAATTTAAATAAATTGTTGAGGAATAAAAAGAAAANAAAAATGAAATAATGCCTAACCTAAACNCCCCATTGCCCACAACCTAACCTGCACCCTCCCCGCAGCTTAACCGCAAAATGTTTTTCTAGTTAGTCACTAATAGATATAGGTGAGATGTTCGTAGCAGCGAGTGCAGGTCATACCTCTTATTTTCTACAATGTAATTATCCGAGAGCTGAAGTCCCTGGGCTTGCACAGTAAACACAATTATGAGACATTGAAGGTTAAAATACACAGGACTACATCGCTATCCCAGGACCGAGAGGCTCTACGTGNTTACTCCTCAGTAATGTACAACACCAGATTCAGATACCTCAGAGCTCTCCGGGGTGTCACATCTTATAATGGAATCAATGGCACAGTAGAAGGACATGGGAAGAAGTATTCAGAGTGGAGAGGAAGAACTAGGTTATTATGGGGCATCTAGAGTTTCCATTGTACAGCCCCATAGCAATCACCTAAGGGGGAGAGCGGATATGGGAGATTTCCAGGATTGCCCGATTGGCTGCTATTGCTGCCAGTAAGATGTGACCCAGGACATTGATATATAGGTGCAGCAGCGAGACTCTCTGCATGAGAGTAACCACTATGCTATTACCGCGTTTTCCCGATAATAAGACCTACCCCGAAAATAAGACCTACCCCATTTTTTGCAAAACTGTCCAAAATAAGCCCTACCCTGAAAATAAGCCCTACCCCGAAAATAAGCCCTGCCCCGAAAATAAGTCCTAGTGAATTCCCTGGGATTTGGGGGCATGATGGCGATAAAAGCAGGACTGTTTATATAAATCTCTGTCAATGTTAATTAAAATAAGACCTACCCTGAAAATAAGCCCTATGGTGTTTTTTTGGACCAAAAAAATAATAAGACAGTGTCTTATTATCGGGGAAACACGGTAATAAGCTTAAATAGCAGCATCATATCTCACATTTTGCTCAAGTAATTTTTATAATAGTGTTATTAGATTTTAAGGTTTTTTCTTTTGTTTAAAATAAATAAATAAATNAAAACAGTTTGAAACATGCAAACTATACATAACTCTGATCTGGTCATATCTTACTCTACAGTTCATGCATTGTATTGTATCGGGATTAAGTGGACATTATTTTCTGGAATAAAGACAAACAAACATTATAGCAAAATCCTACTTTTAGTTTTCCCTGTATGGATTGAAATGGCTGCGTAATTACCTATCACATGTTATTTATAAGCTCACCCTGAAGCCAATATATCCTTGTGAGCCTCGAAAACCAAACACTTGTACACAAGGAAAAAATAAATAATATTCATTTGTTTTATCTGTAAGAAGCAGAAAAGGAGATTTCCTGTGACCTACTATTTGGCCTCTGGTGTATTGCATTTGACTGTACAGCATATATCTTGGTTCCATATTCGTAATGGTAAGAACACCTGCACTTGGATGGACTTGAGTTTAGTGGAAGTAGAAATGATTTAACTCTATAAGAAGATGAATAGTCTGAATACATATATCTGGTCGGAAGCGGGAGAAGGTATTAATATTTATCCATAGACTCCTAGAATCCTTGCGAACCACCAAAAGACCCACCTATGATCCTCAGAGGAAACCTGGGCCTAAATTTACTAATATGCGGGATTGGAAAGGTGAGGATGTTGCCCATAGCAACCATTCAGATTCAAGCTCACATTCTCCAGTGTGTAAAATAAAACTGAGAGCTTGAATCTGATTTCCAATCCTACAGTTTAGTACATTTAGTGCCTGGAAAACATGGAATGACACATGAAGAAGACTGAGTTTAGCCATTCCTGCCTTTATGTATTATTCTGTATCGTCCGGTGGTCTTTAATGAAGTTACAGTTTACAAAAAGCCCAGTTAACAGCATANAGTATATCACTTTCTGAATGGTTAAACTATCAATATTTTCCATTACATAAAGCTATCACTGAAGGTGTTAACCTCTGGTTCATATTCCACTTACATTCAGCATCAATGCATCTTTCATTTCTACTTCCAAATCACATTCTGTATCTTTAACATAACCATAACCAACATGTCCATACATTAATATAAAAAAATACATTCTATATCACTTTTCCAGGTGTAGACACAATCTTAACAGTTAACTAAGGAATATCTGATCATTTATTTACTTGAATTTATTTTATTATTATTATTATTTTATTATTATTATTATTATTATTATTATTATTATTATTATTATTAATTATTTAATTATTTAAATTCAACTATTAATGATATTTTATTATTTGTATATATTTCTGCTACCCACTAGTTACCGGTTGAGGGAATGTGTCTGTCTCAGAAGACAGTATTTATATCACAAAACCTTTTATCCTCTGAACGATTTTGCAAGGGCAATATATCGAGGACGAGCGTTTAATACAAAACGCAGCTCCAGTACAAAAGAGCACAGTCACCTTCCTGGCCAGTGATGCACAAGAGGATACTTACTGTACATTATAATTGCTATTTGCTGTTGAGTTCTGGTAACAAGAGTGAGGAAGTCTCTTATATATAAAATTGTAATATAGGAATCAACAGGTATCGCGGACACTTATGCGGGGAAATACGAACGAGAAATCCAAAATAAAAAAGAGCCCTTTCCACCTCTCTCTCTCCCATGTGGATTTGTAAATACCGTGTGGCAGACTCCTTGTTCTCTCTGTTAAATTATGTGGTGATGGTTGAAATTAACACCATCCTTGAACGCNATACATTTTTTGTGACATCCTGTGCTACAATTCAATATGTGTTATCTGGGGAGCAAGGCTACATCTGTTACCTAAATATGAATACAAATGAAAAATTAATAGTGAACAACTTTTCTGTAAATGAAACATTTTTAGTAAAATTGCTTACAATGTATTACCAGTCCCTTAAGCTATACCTTGATCTATTTATGTGGGAAATGAAATTAAAGTCTGGAAAGTGGAATGTCTCTCAGCAGAACCACTCGCATCTCCTTTTGTTCAATGATATGCCTGTCAAAAAATAAAAATAAAGAGATATGTTTCGTAGCTTCCGTCCTTGCGGTACAAGTCCACTGAGCTTGNCGGTTCGGTGGAAAAAAAAAATACCAATGATAAATTATGAAAATGTAGCTTATACTTTAAATAAAGAAGGATTTTGTTCTTTGCCCAGCGACAGGGGGGACAATGGAGAGAGCTGTGATGCTAGCGTTACCACCCCCCATCCCAGTGCTACCGGAANAATGGATTAATTACCATTTAAAGCAGGGGAGGGCTGGGCCAGGGGGCAGGGGGACATTTGCCCCCCGGGCCGTTGCCCCTGAAGGTTTTTGGGGCCACTGGATATTTGCCCCAGGNATTACAAGTGGATTACAAGTAAAAGCCTATCAGCATGGTGATTGGTGGATAGCCATTCTCCCCTACCGACCAACTGGCAATCAGTCAGTGAATGGCTGTCAGAAGCCTGATTGGTGGATGGCTAGAGTGCCATTACACTGCTTTGAAGCATGTAGGGAGACAGTGAAATACTGCATTAGACGTACGTTATATGATAAGCTATGATAAGCTTGCCCCATAGGCTAAAAGTTGCCAGCCTGCCCCTGATTTAAAGTAGCCATGGCCATNCGGTTGCAGCATGAACACTGTGTATGATGCGCTATTCACTGGTTACAATTTTTNATTTTCTATTTAGCTAAGAGGCGTTCCTATGTAACATAACACAACTCCTCTTGTCTAGAACCTTTCCTTAAGTCACATTTGTCAACCTTTCGTTTCTTCTTGACAGGAGAAACACAAAAACTCAGCGGCATGGGGGCAAGGCTAAGTGCAAACGTCATGTAGATGTCATCGATATCATCAGGCCCCGGCCATTCATAATAAGGATCAGGACTGAGGGCAGGGATGTTCATGCNATCACTGCCTCAGCCTAGCTCCCTCAGTCTTGTGATAGGAAAAGAGCATTATGATAGTTCCTCAGCCTGGTCCATACTATACAAGGTTGGTACCTCTTCCAGCCATCAGGCCTAAATCTGTATTATGGAGTGAAGACACCAGTCTATGGAAATATGACTNTATAAGACACAAGTTCAGTATGATCAAGTCCTGATTCTGGGCGTGCACAGTGTGGACGCACGGACCTTATTAACCAACGCACTAACCTTATAAAGACACAATATTGTCTTTTTGGTCAGTAATCTGGACAGATCCTTGCGGCTTTGTGGAGCTGAACATGTCTCTCCAACAAATAGGGGAGGGGATCGTTTTCGNAGATTATGTAATAAGGAGACTGAGTGGATTTTTAAACTACAAACCCTCATTCCTGAGGGACTAAATGAATCTTTGGAATTTATTGAATAAATATAGGTGTTTTTTTCCTTTTTTTTTTTCTTGTTTTTATTTCATGTAAATTTATTGTTTATGCAAGAGGTCCAATAATAACTATATCTTATAGATAAGAGTTGTGTGATATATTTATATACATATTATGTGTTGTTAAATATATAAACTATGGAAAATTTGTCTCTTTACCTTTAAATCCTCAGACTTTGATCTGACACACAGGTGTTATGTGAACAAGATTAGGAACTATATAAAAAGCCATGTGTATTGAGGAGCTTCATTCTGCTTGAAAAAGTCCAGCAACTTGGACGAAACGCGTTGCAGTTACCCATCTGTAGCTGGTTTTTATTATTTATTTTGGGAGCACTTCTTGCACAGCAAAGATTTTATTCAGCCCTATATAAGACGCTCTATACAATTGCAACTAACGTAGAGGAGAAATACTATACAGAGCCGAGAAATACTATACGGAGCCGAGATTGCGGTGTGGGGACGCCCACATATCGCGAGAGAACGCCACAGTGCACAACCACGCCAACCCAGCGTGTAGCCAGAGACATCAGGCGGGCGGCTTCCATCGAATGACCAGCAAGGGAGGATACAAGCAACCAGCTAAGTAACTGTATTTTCCTCTCAGCGGTCATAAATATTCAGTATCTTATATTCAAGTTTATTGCCTTGGACTGAGCTCTTTTCATTCATTCCTTACGATTACAATAACTGTGCTTTTCTCTATTTTTTCAATCAATTATCAAATGAACAGCGTCCATATTCTTGGGACATAATTATCATCTCTGTTCGTGGATACATTCTATAATTACANCGGTGGAAAGCTAAACAATATTATTTGCCAGCGCTCCTATTTCTCATATATATTTTTTGAAACTGCTACAGTGGGTTCTTTTTATACATACATATTTTATATGTTTTTTTTATTTATGAATTGTTATTCTGTTTATGTATACTAAGATGATTTATTAAATTGTTGTACTCTTTTTCTTGTTTTGGACCTCTTGCATTTCTTATATATTTTTTTATATATATATATATATTTAGATATTTATTAGAATATTTATATACATACATAAGACAGTAGGGATTCAAGCCCAATATAACTCTCTTCTTCTGGTTTCTTTATTTGTGTGTCAGACAATCCCATTTTCTTTGTTATATATTTGCGATTGTCCCTATGTTTTGAATTACAGTTTTTCTTTTTTTATTAATTTTTTAGCGCTCATCAGTTTCTTTATTTGGTCAGTAATCTGTTCTATGTATTTTAGACTAGGAGCAGGGCTAGAATTGAGTGTACCTACCACTAATTTAATTGTAAAGCTATAAATCTCCATACAGTCCTATTATTTTCTATAGCACCACTTCTACTTGTCCATACATGTTCATAACTCCACTTCTACATGTCCTCTTTGATTTACATTATGGAGGGTCAACACCATTATACTTATATAGGACTCCTTAGTATGAAGCTGCTCTCTGTGTTGCATAATGGTTATATATTTCACTAGTAGACGCACCCTAGCATCAGGTACTTTTATAAATACTAAAAAAAAGCATAGTTAAAGGAATTAAAAGCAGCCAATTGTAAGGGGATGGTTTAAAACATTATCCATCCTGATTTATTATTGGGTTAGGGTTAGTGGGCACATGCACCTCACTGTTCAGGATAGACCGTATGCAAATCCAGCGACTCCAACTACAACTATAATAGCTTCTGCTCCATTTAACTNGGCACAAGTATCTAAAAGTGAGGACGTTGCCAATCACATTCAAGCTCTGTTTCATTTTACATACTTGAGAAGCTCAAATCTGATTGCTATGGGCAACATCCTCACTTTTCCCGCAAACTGGTAAATTTAGTCCCAGGAGTTGGCAGGAGTTGGACATCGGGGCGGATTCAAATCCCTGTGAAGATGGGAAAAAGTTGTTCATGTGCTTTTGCCCGTCTATTACAGTAGCTGAATCTCAGCTTATGGTTAACAATGCCNGTCTTCTTTCCATGCAACAGATATATGACAGGAATGACTACCGCCCATGTGTATTCATGAACTATAGTGCAAACACCAAAGAACAATCACAAACAAGCACAGACCTGTAACTGGAAGAAACCAGAAGGTCCGATTTAAACTGTGCTAAAAGAATTAGAGTTGATGTATAAAGTTAGCAGTGATGTTTTCTAATGAAAATAAAATTAAAGCTGTTTAGTATGGGCTATAAGAAAGAAAAAATGGTATCACTACATACAGTCTAGGCCTTGGGATTCCACGTGCTATCCAGAACCATGTAATCATATTCTGATTGCTGCTCACTTCAGGATTTGACCAAAATTCTAATGCTAAAATGTAAACAGAGGCCTAATATTGTCTAATGTAGCATCTGCCCCAATTCTACAATACGTTTTGTCCTGGTGCAGCTACACGCCTCATTTTACTCTTACTCTCAACTCTGAATTAGAACCAATGCTGAGTCACTGTTTGATCTTTGACAAGAGTCTTATAAATGACACCTTTATTTTCTCATAACTATTAAATGGACATTTATTTTCTCTCCAATAACGGGGTCCCCTGTAATGAAGACAAGTCCATTCAATCTCATGCTTTACTAAAAACACAACTGACACTATTTAGAGTTTAGAGTNAGAGAATGAAAAAGAAGAACTCTTACCAGCGTGTGCTTGATACTCGGGCTTTCACCCATTCCACCTTCCACTCAGACAACAATCCTGCGAAAGTAGTTATAGATTTGCCAGTGGTGTCAAATCCAGCAGGTGAGCATGAAATAACAGCTAACAATAGGAAAGCAGTGTGTAAATATAAGGATACTGAGCACCTGGGGTTCCTGAGTGTCTATAACATACAAAAACCTCTCGGGTAATATAATGGAACGCGATTTGATCTGCAGTGTAAAATGTGCCATACATCGCAGCTCAGGATTTATTTGATGGTTAGAGGGTAAAACCGTCACTGTCCCATGTTATGGTTGTAAAAAAAGATAAATAAAATATTGTATTGAATTTTTACATTTTTTTTTTCAAATTCAAAGTTTCACCGTGAAAAAACATGCAATGTAAAAAATGCCAAGACACATATGTATATAATTACATACACAATTAATCATTAGTGGTTTGCCAAACAGATTTTAATATCATGTATAGTACATAATAGGAAATGTAAATGTAAGAATAGGCTGCTGCTGCCCTCTGCTGGACTTTTTTTTGTTAAGGCAACATGCACTTGGTATTATTGCTTTAGCAAACTTAAGGTCATGAGACAGGCGTTCCGCTAGTTTACACAGTCCCTAGAAAAATTCATCGATTTCTACTAAGTGGGTATAAAGCATTTGTAACTACTGTACAACCTCAGTTCCCTAAATGCATGTTATTCATGTTATTTGGCCATAGCACTGCTTAGATAAGCCTTCACAATCTCCTCTGTACTGTCCCTGCTCTCTTCACTCTGCCCCCTTTTACTTCTGCTATTCCCACCACGTCCTCAGCTTTGTCCCAGCACTCTTCCCTCTGCCCCTATCTCCTGTGTGTTGTCCCAGCACTCTTCCCTTTACCCCTATCTCCTCCACTTGGTCCCAGCACTCTTCCCTCTACTCCTATCTCCTCCACTTGGTCCCAGCACTCTTCCCTCTACTCCTATCTCCTCCACT
>JABWIB010005714.1:7264-20019 GCA_016617825.1 Platyplectrum ornatum
GCCAAAAGCATGACCTTTTTTGGTAAGTAGATCACTGAATTATATGCGGTAGGGTAATTTTCAAATGCTAATATGTGTGAACTTGGAAAAGACAGACCAATAAAAGTTATACAATATTCCAGTTGCTAAAAACATTGCTTGTTTCACGCAGGCTTTATTCAGGCTTTTGTCACTGACTTATGGGCTGCCTTAGAATGTGGTAGAGATGATGTCCGGGTTATTCATCCCAAACCCACTCCTGTGGATCCCATAGACAGGAGCTGTCACAAGGTACTTTGGCATTGAAAGCATTGGAAAATGATTTGCAGTTTATTTTATTTCTCTAGTAAATGTCCAGCTGTTTCTGTGTACATATTTATGTTTCTACGCCAACTGTTTTTAGTAGCTCAATAAATGATTTCATCTGCTGCTCAACTGTATACTGCTAAGTACAACATAATGTATTATTGGATCACATTTTGGAATTTGTAGTCTTTTCTAGCTTTCGTGAACTTACTGTCATCCTACCCTGCGGTTTACGAGCTACTTGGTGAGCAAGAATTGCCATCCAAAGATGAATACTCTCTCCGTGAAGTCCCCACTTCTTTTGTTGTAAGTGTTTTTCATAGNAAAGTGTTGTATCCCATAGTTAAAGTTGCAGTCTTATTATAGAATTTTGTAATAAATGAAATTGCTTTGTAAAATATATTTTTCATAAATGGTGTGCTAGTAATTACTGNATATTTAATAGGAATTTGTAATATTCTATTAACATATTGAACATATCATTTTTACAGTGTAAATTGTATAAAAACACATTGAGGTCTCTTTCTCGTGGCTTTTGGAGAGCCAGCTTTAGTTTCTCAGACTGTGCCAGGGAAAGGAAAGCAACATAACTGCCCCCCCCCCATACACACACACACACACACACACACACACACATACACATTTGTGTTCGAATAATTCTTCTTACTAATATAATTACTTTAATACAAATGCCTATGCCAATTGGAATACAGATGATAGACATGAATGGATTACCAGTATAATTAAACTAGATATGTAGTGTAGATTTGCATAATTACTAGGCACACACTTGTATCAGTGCTGGATCAGCATTTCTCTATCTCTTTTTTTACCACCTCCCCTAGTAACTGAAGCACTGATGTGCAATAATGGTGTTTGTTTGTTTTTCCCCATAGCCCTGACAGAAAGCAATACACAGCCCAGGCTATAATATTTTACTAATAAATGTTGCATATTAATAACCCCCTTTTGTGCTTTAATACCACACAAGCTGTTACTTGAANATGACAGTTATACACATTTGGAGATTGAGCAACAATATGGCATGAGTGATATAAACAATTTTTATTGAAAATGACTGTAAAAAATTATCTTGATCCTTCTCATGGAAAGGAAGTCCTCTTCATTTATACAGGGTCACATATGAGAGTCCCAGAGCAAAAGTATACTAGAGTACCCGTCTTCCATCCAGCCATTGTATCCAAGTCTGCCTTAATGAGCGACAACACTGTGCTTTAAAATCCAGTTGCTGAGCACTGTTTATTAAAGACGAAGCTTCCCTTTCCCGTACCGATGGATGTCCATTATTGATTAGTTATTCACCAACTATTTCCTGTCACCTGTAACTATTACTTAATGGCAGCAACTATTTCATATACAGAGCAGCAACCTGCCTGCTACAGTACATATTTGTGTATGATACCTTTAGGGAGCCCAGACAGTATCTGTGAGTATGTATAGATGTTCCAGCTGACCTCCACTTCTCCAGCTCTTATAAGCTAATGTCTGTCCATGGCTCTGTATCTAAAGTAGCCTGGAAGGATGCCTCAGAATAAAAGTTACATCTCTAGAGCATATCTCCCATGGTTTGAACCTTATAAGGATGGCACTGCATCCACAACTCTGTTGATTGTCATGTAATAAATGAAACTAATGTAACAATTGTAAGCCTTACCTTGATCCATCAGTAACGTTCTAAAAACATAGCAGTAGCCAATAATGTCCACTAAACTTGTATGAAAGGTTCCTGTGAAATTATATTGATGACAACCATGATCAGGACTCACAAGAGCACATCACATCACGAAGACAGGTCAGACCAAAGGCGCAGCGTCTAACCAAATGTCTGGTATTCCCTGGTGGTGAGGATTGACTTTGCTGCTGGCCAGTAGCAGACGGTGACGCAGGAGTCAGTAGCCAGATGTACAAAAACCTAGGACACAGGTATTGGACAGCAGAAAAGAGGTACCGGCATAATATAACCGGACAGCAGGACACTAGACCTGTAAACACGACTGATAGTCCAAACAGGAACGAGTGGATACTGGAAACAGAGATGACTGTGACTCCAGGAGGGGACCTGAACTGGAGACAAGCATTGGAACAGAGTCCAGGCAGGAATCAGATGTTTATATACAGTATATAAATTCCTAAATGTCTTTCCCTCTATCTGATACAAGTGTATCAAGCACCTTATCAGATACAATATAACTTACTCAATCAAAGTAACCTAGATGCCTAGATGTACATTTTTACAATAGCTGTTAATGAAAACAGTGACCAGTCCACTGCTGCAAAATATTCTGTTATTCCAGGGATTTACACTTTACCTCCCCATTAAATATGGTGTCCTTCGAACATTAAAACATTATTGTATTTAATGAATGGGGAAAATTCTGTACAGTATTTTAATCTGGCCTTAAGTACATGTTGAAGTAATTAAGCCCCCCCCATTTAATTATGGAAAGTGTACAAACCCCTGAGGACTATGTTAGAACCTTATTACATTTCTTACATTTGAGACTTGTCTATTAACATTCATTTATTAATTCATACATATTATGCACTGAACAACCCTTTATTACATCATGCATTGTAATCTGTTTATATTAACTTTAAAAATATTAATCAAGTAACACTACATCATATTTAAAAATAATAATAATAATAATAATAATAATAATAATAATAATAATAATCTCATCTATACAGTGTTGTTATAGTTAAAAATGGTCCTTTTTCCGGTGACATTATTACCCCTTCCTTGTAATATATATTTTTTCTTTAACATACTCCTCCATTATGTCTGTTATAACCACTAGGCTTTGCATATTGTTAGCTGTGCTATTAATTTATATAGGTAATTGACACAGCCTAGCACCTATATCTTAAGAGTAAAGTGGACATTGTAGAACTGCTATGCAAAGGTCCTGTGTGATCTCTACATTTTAAACCTCGCCTATGTAGAAATGCATGTGATAGATCAGGGGTAGGCAAAGTGCGGCTCCCCAGGTGCTGTCAAACTACATGCTCCAGCATGCTTTGACAGGTATCACCTATGTCAATGCAGTTAAAGCATGCTGAGATATATAGTTTGACAGCACCTGGAGAGTCACACTCTGCCTATCCCTGATCTATCACATTGCATTCCTTACCTTGTTCCCATGATTCCAACCCTATACAGGTCTATAAAGGAGTACCTGATGAAATATGGCAATAGTATTTTTGTCTTTTGTCTATGTATTCATTGTATCTGCTCTGCTAGTTTTATGGGGGGGGGTCACTCTCTACATCTGCTCTCTGCTTTTATATAAAATGTTTAATCTTTAAGTGTTAATATTTTGTTTATTTTGTATATTTTTAAACTAAAATAATTGGTGCTACAAATATTCATGTTTTCAGTTGTTGGGCATTGGGTACATAGTAATCTCATTATAGTCAGACTAATTTATTGTGTGTGTAGTTTAACGTCTAGTGAATTTCCCTCTAAGTGTCCGGTAGACCCCAATGTGTGAACTCTGCACATATGTAGATGTTCTGTAATTGAATAAATCAATAATCTCCAAAACAACTGTTAACAGTTAATAATAAAGGCATTTTGTAAATTGCATTGCTAGAAATGACAGCATGTGTTTCAAAGTTATATGGTAATGTCAGACCTTTGCAATGCAACCATCCCCAGTGTGCTTAAAGAATAGGAAAAAAGCTGGAAGACACCGCAGTGAAATGTTGCATTAAAGTGTGTTCTGTTTGACCTTGTTCCCATGTATTTGTCCAACAGCAGAGCCTCATTATTTCTTTTTCAATTAGAGCATTGTTGTGTTTCATAAGAAGGATTATGAATAACACTAGCATGGAAAGNCATCTGAATTTTTCGTATCTACTGTTGTTAAATATTAATAGGAGAAAGTAGCAGATGCCTCTTCCATAAACATTAAATTAGTTTTGGTTGCCCATAATGTTACATGGAAGCTTAATGACTATATATTTTACTGAATGGAGGATTAATCAAGGTTAAACTGGGTATACTCAAAAAATGTACATGATACAATGCAATCATTAGATAAATCTTGTTTATATGTCTGTATGTATATGTATATATCAAATGAGGATTTAGTGGCAGGATTTCCAGTGTATGCGGTGCCTTTACTGCTAAGATACTTCATGACATAAAGACTTGGGCCTGGGCTTGTGTCTTTTCGGCTGCAATAACCTGCAACCACAATCCCTGGCACTGATCACTAGTCCCTGATCGCTGGCCTCTAACATCAGCACACTGCTAAATGGATGAGTGGAACCTACTGGCTCTAGGTGAGCTGGAACACACAGATCCCACCTGCATTTGGGCTGGGCACATCATTGCAGGTGTAATGCGTNCAGTTCTTGTTTTCTCACTTGGAGCAAGCTGCTTATATATTCTGCTTTTCTATATGCATGTATTTATTGAGTGATATTTTTGTATCTTTCATCTGCGACTGAGCTGGCCCCTATGAGTATGAAAGTCTTGTTATCTGCTTAGAACTGGTTTTAACATTCAGATATGCAAGTAAGCTCTTTTGGGAGTCTGCATCTAGTGAAGCAGTAGTGTCTTCAAACCAATACTTTATGTTTCTTTTATTAATCGTCTTGTTTATTCCACTTGTTCGAAGTTAGATCTTTGAAGTGTTCTATATTTCTAGAATACAATTTGTCAGTGGAGACAAAAGTAAAGGTCACTGTTGAGTTTGTTCAGTAATGAAGTTAAATGTGTACAATATCACACTCACAGGGCTTTGTTAAACAGGCAATTTAAGGTAAACAGATGCCTAAACCAAAGACAGAAGCCTGCATTAAGAAAGAGGCATTTGACTTGTAGAGAGTGACTTATAGCCATGCTTACATTGCCTATGACCCAAATGAACCCACTAACTTCTGAATGTACTATATCCTGCACCTGAAGCAAATGTAATATCTATTTCTGGACTGGAAATACAGTGCAATACATTATTTATTACGTGTCTGTGGTTTTTGGGTTTTCCTTTTTTTGTGGGAAATGTTTTATTTTTTATTGTTTAATTCCCTCTTGTTTCTATTAAGTGAATTCCATATTCCACATTTTGGAAGCAATAGATTATTAATATTTGGAAACATCCTGACTTGTTTGGGATAGAGGAGTAAACTCCCTTGTCACTCCTCTCTCTAGTCGGAAATGGCATGGGATAGCAGTGCTTAAGCTGTTATACCCCTGTCTTAAGGGACCCGGATGAATCAGTGGCCCATGAAACCGCTCCGCATGGTTCACCCAAACCCTGCCCACTCTATAAAATTTTAATCTTTCCCCCACCAAACTACTGAAAATTAGGTGGGTGAGGAGAAGGACATTGTTCCATATTCTAGGTATTCCAACTAGGAAATTCAGGAAATCAGTTTGTTCTGGATCGGTTGCACTTGCTTGAGCAGGACCATACTGTACATTGTCCACATCCCTCCACCTTTCCCTCTGACAGGGCTGGCATTTACACAAATAAACATCACATCAGCTGGTATCAGGGCCGGTGCTAGGTCTGTGAGTGCCCTAGGCAGACCGAGTACCACGCCCCCTCCAGTTCAGAACGAGTGAGTTGTGACTGTGTTGTTGTGACATCACTCAATGTAACAAAACATCGAGGAGGGCGGCCTGAATGTTAATAAAAGACATTTTTTACTATTTTTTTTTAATTATTTTTTTAAATTACCAACCCGGCCGACCGGCCACCCAAGGCGACCGCACAAAGTCACCAAATAGGTGCGTCGGCCCTTGCTGGTATACACTCACCTCTTACTTCACTATGGCCCTGGTCTGCTCAGGAGACCTAACTGGATACAATGTGCAGCTGGTACAGCTATTCCTAATGACTAATAAACACACATTCTTCAGCTTCTATTTTCTATTATTATGTATTTGTTGTGAATTTACTGGGAGCAATTACATTGCCATTGCCTTTTCAAACAAATATTGCTAGTATTAGTGTTTCTTTATATTTGAAGTTGACATTTGTAATTCATGGTGCCTACTTCGTTGTTTAGTACTCAGTTTATGTTATACTGGCTCGAAATTCTAATGCTGAGCACACATGCGCTCATCCGAGCAACGACCGGCACCACAGAATTATAGGCTTCATCTGAAATGAAAATTATAGCATTGTGAAATCTCTCATTCTGTCTGTGGAGGAGAAATATCTCAGAGAGAACCTATAATATAGGCTATGTAGAGAATCTCTTCATTAAATATATATGTTCTATGCTGGTAGAATTTCATTCTTCTGCCTTTTTTGTATAAATGAATATGTTTATATACTTGCTGTAATATATTGTCAGTGTGGATCGAAGTGTTTGCAGCTCAGTAATAAAATTGCATTTTTTTTTGTTTAAAATGTATTTTTGTAAAATGCATAAATCTTTAACAAATATTGAAACGTTTGATTTTATCACAATTATGATTCATGCTTATTTTTTTACAAAAAATGCCAGATTGGGGGCAAAATTCAGGAGTCTTCTGCTTCCCTTGTTTTGAGCCTGAGCTGTTGGGACTTATTTAGTGGATCACTTTTGAGCAGTAATGTT
Organism: Platyplectrum ornatum; assembly: GCA_016617825.1. Taxonomy (NCBI): domain Eukaryota; kingdom Metazoa; phylum Chordata; class Amphibia; order Anura; family Limnodynastidae; genus Platyplectrum; species Platyplectrum ornatum. The sequence goes on from JABWIB010005714.1 coordinate 14,132, forward strand.
CAATATATTATTGAAACTGCTGTTGGTAAAGAGCATTTCTTTGAGTTCTAAGCTTCTGCTTGACATGGCCAGAATGGAAATGGACTTGGATCATTTGATTACAGTTTACCATGATCAACAGAATGATAGAATGATGGAACCTCATTCACACAGTGATAGGGTCGGTGGCATGTTATGCCAATCTACAGACAGTTGGAATCTTTGGCATCTTTGACTCAGACTAGTGTGCTGCCAATTGATGTGATCTGTGTTGTGTAACTAATGTCAGTGCAGCTGGCTCCTCATGGTCATGATTATAAATAATTTACTATTGGCAGAGGACAGTATGGCTTGTGTCCTGCACATGTGAATGGGAGAGCAGTTCTACATAAGTCTCCATGCTAGGCTTTATATCTGATCAGAATAAAGTTGTCCTTTATGATTGTATAATATACTGTATATGCCATGTTATACTTATAAAGGTTTTTATTTTTTTCTGTTGTTTAGGATATCTTCGATCGACTTGTGATTGTAGATTCGATTGCTAAAATAAATTCCTTATTTAACTATGACCAGTCACATATTTTTGGATTAAGGTAAGTTTAACATTTACATAATCTATATGTCATACATTTTTGGACATTATGGTAATATGTTGTAGTTTGGAACAAAATGCCCATTCAAACATGGTTATTTAGAGGCATTACCATCTAAAAGCTACAACAATAGAGACAATTATACAGTGGTCAATCTTGATAGACTCTTGTAGCAATAAAATAAATACACTAACAATTGTAATCTTAAATAACACTAAGTATAAATATTATTCAGAACATTCACAATTTTTAATCCATTGATAATATCTGTATTTCTGTATCCTTACGAACTCATTGAATTTAAGTGCAAATTTTCCTTCAACAAAACAATTAAAATGTGTATCCATTATGTGGATAATATGTCCCACTGGTATTTCATCTTTTATGCTTCACTTAAATGAAAGGAGGGTTCCGAGCTCGTACAGGCATTAGTAGATCGAATAGCTCCCTGGCTATGGATAAAATAGATGTCTGTGGGTCACATTACCAAACAGTGCAGAGAGCCAGAGTCATTTGATCTACTAATTACTGTACATGTGAAACCTTCTTTACATGCAAGTGCAGCACTCTACCCTTCACATTTATTGTTTTTGCGGGAAAAAATGACACAATACAGATGACACTGGTGAGTTTATAGCAATATAAGGACCAGAACAAGACGTCCACTGGTGCTGTGTTCAGAGCTCTAATCCAGCTTTCTGTGCAGGTGAAGACTCTTACACTTGTCCTAACTCTTTCTGATACCTACTTTATTTTATGTAGGTGTATTATTTATTTTATATAGACATTGTGTTATATTTCAGCAATGACAGCAATCACAAAACCATTGACAGCCTACATGCATTTAGCAGTCTGCTATGAGGGTTCTAACCTTGACAATTATCTTTTATATTTGAAGTGTCACATAGGGTCTGCAGTGTTTCATTGTTAGCTATTTTCTGAAACATATGCACATTTTTCAGTTATGCATAGAGCCCTTCATAAATATTCACAATGTCTATCTAATTGGCAATTGTGGCTAGATAATGGGACCACAAAGTTCAGCGTAACCTGTCCAATAATGAATTTGAGATGATGACACAGAGCAGTTCAGCTTCACAATGTCATCCAAATTCTCTTGCTGTAATTAATGAAATGCAATCCTAAAATTTAGAACACTGTGTATATTATATGTAGGAGAACAAGAACAGTGACAGGACTTTACCAAACGAATAAATTCTGAAGAGCTGTTAATGGATACATTGAGAAGATTTGCAGTAATGAACTGTACCTCCAAAGATTAGCGTCTTGCATACATTTTAACTTTATTTTCTTACATAGTGCCAGATTCAGACTTTAGGCACTAATGACTTACTCACAACTTACTCGAGAGTGGGTAAAACCATGTTGAATTGCAGGGGAGGTAAAATGAATGTTAGTGTTTGCATGCAGAGAGAATACTTTCTCTTGTACTGGTCTTTCCACAACAATCTCTTAACAATTACCTTAAATTAACATTTGTTTTTTGCTACAGAAAAACGTTAACTTATATTGGGTATTTGTATTAATGGCTGTGAATTAATGGTCGTGAACTTTCAGAATTCATATATTTACATGAAATAATAACTGTTTTATTGTATCTACCTGGAATAATAAATGTTTTATTGTACCTACGTTCAAAACAATATTCAACATAACATAAAGAAATAGTATAGTCTTTATTTTAAATCCTGTGCATTTTAACAAATGCTTCTGTTTAGCACTAACCTCCATTTTCAATATACAGATGCTGTATTTTGAATATTAATCTTAATAAAATGCACAATAAACACAGTTTATTTTCTTGTTTATGTTTATCTTCTTATTTCATGTGCCAACTCATTCACATAAATGCTGCCTACATTAACGTTTTTTAAGAAGGAACATTAGGTTTACCTATAAATGTGTTTTATATATTCCTCTTGTGTTAAGTGACTATAACTGTTATTTCTATGTTAAGTGACTAAGGCTGTATATTATACAGGATGAGTTCTCTGTAAGAATACTAGATAGACGAAACACAAGCATCTACCCGCTCATTATATTCTTCTTTCTGACTTGGTTTAGTAGGGGAGGGTAAGGGTTATGCTAACAAAAGGGGTTGGGCCTAGAGGTGATGGATCGTTGATAGGGAGGTTCGGGTTAGCCTGCGGGAAGGGGATGGAGCGTAGATGGGGAAGGTTGGTCTTAAGGCGTCAAATGTGTCGTCAGATGGTTGCCAGGAATAACCCACATCCTCATAAACCCTTTTTCTTTCTTTAATCTGTCTACCTTGTTTTAGTTTTATTAACATCTAAATAAAAGTTCTCTCTTTGTGATACGGTAGCACTTAATGCTGAAACATAAGGCATAAACAAAAGGGGTTTTTTTAACTGTAATCTGGACACAACACCAGTTCATTGTTTACTTTTATATACTCTTATTTTTTTTTAAGACCTCAGTAGCTTCCTATAGGGAACTTCAGTGTAGATAATGATAACTATTTCATATTTAATCATCTCTGAGACTTTGATTAAGTGATCCACAGGAAAACTGCTTTAAAATTACATTTGCATCTGGCTCTGACAGATGTGCCATTGTAATTATACTTCCATTTTTTACTGCTGCTCTACGGGAAAGAAGTGGTTATCGGAATTTGTCCTTCCATTCCTAAAGTGATGTGTTGTTGTAGTACAGTACATGAAAATATGAACTGAGCCATACTGACGTACTATATGTTACTCTATCACATACTGTTTGCAAGTAATTTCTCAAAATAACAGTTCCCATTATAGGAAGGCTTGCAGTGCANTGATGGCAAGATGCATTTTTCAATTAAAAAGAAAAAAAAAAGTAATAGATTTACTGCAGATTTATCGCAAAGCCAATCATGAAGAAAATGAATGCCTACTACAACTTCATGCTGACTGACCTGGAGGCAGAGCCATTCACAATTCCACATAATCGTCCAATGATTTAGTCTGGTCGAGTATGAAGCGGGGACATATTTGGTTTAATATAGATACCTTTTGAATTAACACAAAATGTTTTATCTTTCTGAAAAGCCTTCAAGATAAATAACTTTAAATAACTTACATGTTACTAATATTTATGGAATAAATTATTATACAATCAAATAATTTCTTGTGTATAACAAATGCAAAAGAGCCAATGTATGCGTATAGTACATTGTGATTAGTATACTTTTTTAAGTTATTGTGTAAAACATTACTAGGGAGTNATAGAAAGAGTTTCAAGTATTAGGGTCCAGCTTGCAGCTCATTTATAATCTTCAGGACTTTAGGAGTCTTCAGGACATTAGGAGTGATACCTATTGGATCTTCCACTTTCAAGGTGAAAGTACTGATTGGTCTGAAGTGGTGGGTTTTAAGAAGTGCGTGAACCTTGTAACCAGTAAACAGATCATTTATTGTTCGAAAAAGTGTTATAGCCCAACATCATCTTGTAGACATTGGACCAGAATCACAGTTTAGTACTACTGGCTCACAACTTACTCAAGAGTGGGTAAAACCATGTTGAATTGTGGGGGAGCTAAAATGAATGTTAGTGTTTGTTGATAGTTGAATTTTAGTGTTCACTTTATTTTAGCATTTTGCACACAGATACTGACCAGCGTTACTGTTACACTGTTATGAGACTTGGGTTAGGAATCATCATCTCTCAACTCTAATACTACAACTATTTAAATTTACCTCCCCTGCAATTCAACATGGTTTTGCCCACTCTTGGGTAAGTGGTGAGTAAATAGTGCCTAAAGTCTAAATTTTGTTCAGTATACCAGCTTTTATCTTAGTCCACCCCAATATCCTCCTCCTGAGTGTATTTGCAGAATTAACTGGTCTCAATAGGGACCAATACTGTGTGTCTTACCATGTTGCTTATGTATTTGCAGATACACGGTATTCATTTAGTTAATGACAAGCGTTATCTATTTGTGTAAGACCACTGGTTGATTGCAGAATTTTCTCTGAAGAGTCTGTATTGCTTCTGCCTGCTCTACATGACGTTGTGGAGGCATTTTATAATAATATTGTTCTGCTTTCGTTTGTTCGCAAGGAGTGCACCTGCTGTACTACACAAGGCTTTCCTGATTTAATCCAAACCCAACAGCGAATATGCTCTCCAGACAAGTATCAGAATATGTTATGAGCACAATCAGCAGAACACTGATGGTTCACATTATAGTCGTCTCTTTTGTGAGGGTAGTACTAATTGTGTTGGGAAAAAGGGAGCTGCCAGGCTTTACTTATAAAGCTTTTATAAAGGAGATGTAGAAGAAGGTTTACAGTGTTAATATAAACATTCTAATATAACTATAATCTTTCAGTGCTAGATTGAGAAAAAAACGAAATAAATACCTACAGTATAACTGAGAAGTGAATATAGCATCAATGTGATTACAGCTGGCATTCTACTATTTATAACTATATGCTATTAATATAACAGCATTAAGTGACCTCCACAATTCTAAATGACTAAAAGAATACATTACAATTAAATCAAAACTATAAAAAAAAGAATTAACGCATTAAAACTGCCACAGGAAGATTGACATAGCAAGTACAGTTTTTGCTCGCTTTCTTTGTGCCTTGTACCGGTGTACTTTTNCTTCCTATGCACTGCTTTATGTGAGCCTTGAGACCTCTTGTCTAGATGTAATGTCCAAGGTCACCTATAAAGGACTTGTGTCCNACACATCCATAACTCTTCAGAGCCAATACAGTTGTTAGCAGGGCATTGTAAGATAAATGGCAGAGAGGCAGGAGTCAGGACTGAAATCTGGGTAATTTTGTTTCAGGATCATTTCCTCTATGACTGCTTGCTGTAATAAAACAACTGTCAACTGTCATTTTGTATTGTTTTAGAGCCATGCAGCACTACGCCATTATTTTGGAAAATATCAAAATATTTTACCTGTTTTACGGCTTAACAGTTTAGTTTCCATGAACTTTCTAGAACTTCGGTGGTTAAAGGCAGATACATTTATCAACAATGTAACTGTAATAATGAACATTTTTATCAAAGATTGCTTGATTTCAAATTTATATAGCTTAATAAAATACAGTTTTTGTTGCAATGAAGAAGCAAACCTACGATTGGCTTTTTTTTTACATCTGCTATGTTTAGATTGTCTTCAGAATTCTGACCTGGATCCAGGCTTCACGACCGGGACAGTTGTCCTGTATTACTACATTTTTTTTTTCTCATTTGACACTGTAGGTTTTTTTATTAAATTTAATTGCAGCTAAAATATGTTTACATATAAATATAATGTATACCTCTAAAATGAGATCA
>JABWIB010005719.1:27700-44824 GCA_016617825.1 Platyplectrum ornatum
ATCACTGTATACATTATATATCACACCCTCCTGATCACTGTATACATTATATATCACCCTCTGCTGATCACTGTACAGTATGTATTATATATCACCCCTGCCGATCACTGTATATATTATACATCACCCTTGCTGATCACTGTATATATTATACATCACCCCCTGTCAATCACTGTATACATTATATATCACACCCTCCTAATCAATGTATATATTATATATATCACACTTTCTTGATCACTGTATACAATAATTAATTATTAGATATATTTATATATTACCACATGTGTTCTGCTGTCTTTACATATTATATATACACAAAATTAAGCACTCATGCCATTATTCTAAGAGAAGCTATTTGGAAAACGTTATGGGGAGTTTCCCAAAGTGAGTATAACACTTACGGTAGTTTAAATATACATGGTAAATGTCCAAAGTTGGGTTCAGAGAGATTTAAACTGGCCATACACTATAAGATAAATTGTTTTCAAGAGTGGCAAAACCATGTTGAATTACAGGGGAGGTAAATTGAATTAGTTGCAATCAGTATTACAGGTGAGAGATGATGTTTCCAGCACAAGTCTAATAACAGTGTAACAGTAACTTCCCAGTGATGCAGTGATGTAACATCACTTCAGCATTCTACTGTATATACATATATACATATACATGTGTGTGTGTGTGTGTGTGTGTGTGTATATATATATATATATATATATATATATATAATCTCAGAACAAATAAAACCACATGGGGCTGCTCCATAGTGCAATAAAATGTAATTCTACAATCAGTAGATAAGAATATTACTTCCCAAATAATTTTGAGGTTACCACAACAATTTTTTAAAATTATCATGTAAGTTTTGACAGTCAATAGGGTCATCACAAGACGATCTCTTGCAGTTTCTGAACTGCGTGCTCCTTGTGGAGAGGCGTCAGATGTTGCTGCTGAGGGTACACAAATAGTTCCCATTCGGCACTCCACCTTGACACGTTTCGTCACTACAGACTACATCAGGAGGGATCTTACAGCTTGATTGATCTCCATCTCCAGTGTTTCTAGTTGTACTGCAATACTTTTGATCATATGATTTCTGTTGTTATAGTGACTGACCTCTGGTTCAGAATTATTTAATCCTGACTCTCTTTCTGTGCCGTGTTTGGTAACCAAGGCAGCCATACAGCCACGATCTGTATATACACAAACAGTCATAATAAATACTTCTCATTATACTAGATGTAATCATATACCAGGCTAAATTCTTCCAAGAGCATACAAGATGTAATCATATGCACACTGTACAAGATGTAATCATATGTACACTGTACATGATGTAATCATATTTGCAATCATACATCCTATAGCGCTACAGTCCCCGTGTCAAGATCTTATATGACAAACAGTATGAGAATATAAATCTCCAATGTGAACAGCTCTAAGAACTAGAATTGGAGCACACCTTATACACTTATACACTATACACTCCTTTCTTGTTTATCTCATGATGTAATCATATGCACACTGTACAAGATGTAATCATATGCACACTGTACAAGATGCAATCATATGCACACTGTACAAGATGTAATCATATGCACACTGTACAAGATGTAATCATATGCACACTGTACAAGATGTAATCATATGCACACTGTACAAGATGTAATCATATGTAAACTCATTTCTACCAACAATTCACATATTCCAATATCCATATCTACAAAATGGGGCTCAACTCGAAATTCTCATGTAACCCTCATCTAACCGGGAACAAAGTGTCTAACATGATAATCCAAAAGGATTTTCATGTTGTGATTTTTGCAACCGGTCACCTCCTCTTAGGTCCCCCGGGATCAATTCAATCACTTTTACCCTCATTTAGATCTGGTTTAGCGTTTTGACAGTTCAAGAAATGGCGTGGAGCACGGTGGTTCTAATGATAATACTTCTCAAGTGCTCCAGCATCCTTATTTTAATTAGTCTTTTCATTTTACCAATATACCTCTTGCCACAATCTCACTCAAGTATTTAACAAAAGTGGAGCTGGAATTGTCAAGGGTATGAATGGAATATTGTTGGCTCTTGATTGTAGGATCTTGGTTTGGAATCATACTAGGCGCTATTAATGATTTGATACTTTTTGCTCTTCTGAATACTTCATGAGGTCTATCCGGGAACTGGCTTCCTAAGATGGGCTCTAATTTTAGAATCTTCCAATGTTCTTTATAATTTCCCTGATCCCATCACTGGCCCAGGAATGCGCAAGGGGCAGTATATAGTTTTAGAAGTTGTATCCTCCCGTTCCTCCTTCTCTTTGTAACAAAGCAATGTATCTCTTTCTGTATGTCTAGCCTTTTCAGAGCTGTCCTGCACTAGATCATCCGGATAATGTCTCTCTATAAATTCAATAGTGACCCCATGTTGTCATAACTTTCCACATTTGAATTGGGACAGGGGGATGTTTCTTTTCCAGTGTGGTAGATGGCAACTGTTGAATTCTAAATAATATTTGTCACCAGTGGAATTTAAGCGCTGCAATTAGAAATTCTATAAATGGAGATCAATCAAGCTCTAAGACTCGCCTCCATAGTGACGAAACACGTCGAGGTATGGTGCCAAATGGCAACTGTTTGTGACTCCTCAGCAGCAACATCTGACGCCTCTCCACGTGGAGAGACTTCAGAAACTATGAGAGATCGGCATCATGTGGTGACCCTATTGACTGCCAAAACCTACATACTGATTTCAAAGAATTGTTGTGGTACCTTATTCTTATTTGGGAAGTAATATTCTTTTCTACTGATTGTATACAATTTTATTCCACAGTGGAGCGCCCCACTTATTTGTTTTGTAGATTGGTGTTTGGATTGGACTCTGAGACATAAAGGGAGCAGCGGTCATTTACAAATAGACCTTTTGTAGAGACTGATTGAAAACAAAGCAGATGTTGGAATACGTTTTGTGGACATTATATCAGACAGTTCTGACTACCTATATATATATATATAGGTATATATATTTATATTACTATATACATGGTATATATACAGTCATATCTCCAGGATCAGAGGTCCCTCTTTCTGGGATAAGGGCACCTCTTAACACACACAGCAGTGTATAAAACAGGTCACCAGTCCAGGGTTGAATACAATTAGCCGCAGCTAGTTTTATTATTTAAGAAAATCATAACTAACATAAAGATGTAATCTCTAACATGAGGTCAGGCCTACTGCTTGGGCCTCAAATAAAGCTTGGCTCTCTTCTCACACCAGTATGCAAGACTCTCAGGTGGTGTGTTTCTCCAGCTGTCCAGCTGCTCCCAGATCAGAGACACTGAGCTTAGAACCTGATTGGCCTTGGACAAACCCAAAACCCGAACTAGGCTTGGTGGATGGTGGACCTTCTCACACTTCCAACCATCCAACCCCAGGAACCCTTACCAGCTTTTACTAAAGCCAGAAATCACTGTTGGGGAAAGTGTTTCAGTGTGATCATGTATTGATATTGCTGATAAGACTGTGCTCTCACATTTTCTTTGTGTATTTGTGGATTGGCTGTGGCCTCTGTGAGCAATTCTGGGCTCCTCTGGGGCCAGTCATGTGTTATATGTTATATGTAGCTGTGTTGCACATATGATTGTCAGCGGATAATAACAGGTGCGTTTTTCAGCTGCCGTGAGGTTTCATGTCGCTGTAGGTATGAAGGTATCTGTAAGAGCACGCCTATTGCATGAGCATGACTGGTTTAGCATGTAGCGTGTGTTCTTATATGTAATGGATAGCAGAGCATGCCTGCTGCATGTAAGTATGACAATGAGCAGGATATGCCATGCTAAAGGGCTATGAATGGTTATGGGCAGATGGCACGTGTGGCACTATGCTAGTAACCAGCATGCTGGTATGTAATATTCTGCAGAGCAGGCACACAATACACCTGTGAAAGCATCATTGACCCACTGTCTCTCGCCCTCAGAACGCCTCCTGGGGGAAGCAATACTCACATGCGATCTTCAAGGCCATGAGTCACATGCTATGCATCGGATACGGGCAACAGGCTCCGGAGGGGATGACAGATGTGTGGCTCACCATGCTCAGTATGATTGTAGGGGCAACGTGTTACGCTATGTTCATCGGTCATGCCACGGCGCTCATCCAGTCCCTGGATTCCTCTCGCCGCCAGTATCAGGAGAAGGTAACTAGAGGAGCGGGTGTGGCGGTAAGGGGAGACCCCGGATAGTGACCCTTGTTATTCTCTATCCCCAGTACAAGCAGGTGGAGCAGTACATGTCCTTCCATAAGCTGCCCCCCGACACCCGGCAAAGGATCCACGAGTATTACGAGCATCGCTACCAGGGCAAGATGTTTGATGAGGAGAATATACTGGGGGAACTTAGTGAGCCACTAAAAGAAGTAAGTGACTCCTAAATACCTCTGCACCTTATTACTTATATTATTACCCCATCACTGAGGTGTGATTTTACATTATTACCCCATCATTGTGGTGTAATTCCACATTATTACCCCATCACTAAGGGGTGATTCCACATTATTACCCCATCACTGAGGTGTGATTTTACATTTTTACCCCATCACTGAGGTGTGAGTCCACATTATTACCCCATCACTGAGGTGTGAGTCCACATTATTACCCCATCACTGAGGTGTGATTTTACATTATTACCCCACCACTGAGGTGTGATTCCACATTATTACCCCATCATTTTGATGTAATTCAACATTATTACCCAATCACTGAGGTGTGAGTCCACATTATTATCCCATCACTACCCTATAGGTATTAAGGAGTTTACCTAACTATTTACTATATATAATGTTTTATGTTATGTTACATGTTTTATGTTGTGTTTATGTTGTTATGCTTTATATATGTTTTATGTTATATGTTTTATATTATATATAGTTTATGTTATGCCTTATATATATAAGTGAGCGCGCAAAACCAACCCTACAAATAACCATAAAAGTTAAAACAAATCCAATTTGAGAACTCCCAAACCAACACAGGAGTCTCCAGGTCACTTAAAATTCAAGTTTTTTTTATACAAATGTTTATATCACCAGGTCTCTCAGACAGCGTCTTCCCTCTGTTATATGAGATCCATTCTTGTCAGCTGCAGCCAAATTTGAAGGCGGAGAAACGAGGGGTGCCTCGTGGTGTATTAACGTTTTAATGATTAAAAAACTGTAAAACAGGTTATAGAGACTAATACAGTATATAAACTCACATATATAGTATATATACATTATATACACATACATACATACAAGACAGGTCGCCCGCTGCGCCACTTTTTAATTATTAGTAGTTTTTTTTTTTTGGAATAACAGTTTATTAATTTTGCAAATAATATAAAGACACGTGAAAAAAACATGGCAACACGTTGACAATGGCCAAATTCACATCTTATGAGATAGGGAAAAGCTTTTCAGTAAATGACGAACAAGTGCGAGCTGGACGGGACCCCAGCACCCAACAGGCTGAATCACACCCCAATGTCAAGAAGATACGAAATATGCCAATATATCAACCATGCGTTAGGAAGTGCATTACAGGAGAAGAGGTGGTGGGGGGAGAGAAATGGAAGGATGCGGGAAAAGGTAAGGAGACCGACAGGGGAGACAAACAATGGGAATAGGAGATGGTAGAGGTGTTGCAACAATCAAGGATGGAGTTGAAGAAACCAGGTGGTATGTTCGAACAGTGTGTATAAATGCGTCTGCAAGTCAGGAGGCAGAGTGGAGATATAAGGGGCCCATTTAGCATGGAATCGTAGGATTACGGATTCGATATTGGGAATATAGCCCGCCAATCAAAATAAAGAATAGAGAGCAATCGGCTGGGGACAGAACTGAGCATCAGGGGTACAGGTGATCTCCAGGACTCAAGTATTACCTTGGCAAAGTGCCAAGATGGGTCTCTTACAATTGGGAAGAATGGAGTCCATGGAAGATTGAGTCTTGATGTCTCAAAAATTGTTCTATTGTTCTAGGTGGGGCACCAGACTTTGGTAGCAGAGGTGAGCAATAGGTCCTTCTGTAAGTATCTCGTTTTATATGAACGGGAATTAACCGGATTAAGCAGCGTCATTAAAGCGTCACTAGTCACAGGGTCAGGGAAGAGAGCAGGTAGAGTCTGAGCAAAGTGGCGTAGCTGCAAATAGATGTAGAAATTAGTCTGGGGTAAGGAAAAGCGTTCTCTCAGTTTGATATGACAGAATGGTGCCACCAGGGTCAAACACATTTTGTATGGAGCTAATGCCCTTTTGTCTCCAGGTGAGGAAGGTGATATTGTCCAGGCTAGGGGGAAAGGCCAGGTTGCCCCAACTTGGGGCATAGAAGGAATGTCTTGCATCTCCCTGTAGTCTGGAATTTAAAGAGCACCATACATGAAAGGTATCACGAAATAGAGTTTGGGTGAAGGAATGCTCAGGAAGTAGAAACCGTGGGCAGAGGAGGGAGGTCTGGGGGAGGCACAAGCTCTAGAGTCTGATCCTGAATTTTCCTCCAGGGAGGAGGGAGATATCTTCAGGGATTCTGAGCAGGAGGGTTCGGTTGAGCTGCAGGAGAGTTTTCCCACACAGAATGTAGATGATCTAATATTAGACATTCGCCATGCCTTGGGGATCCTGAAATTACAGCTTCTGAGGGATTTTCCCTGTTTAAAAGGCAGATTTTCAACCAGTTGGCAGACTTGTATATACCGATAAAAAATGTGATTTCTCTTGAGCCTGGGCCAATAAGGCGGTGCAGGTGTGGGCTGAAAACATTATTTTGGGTATTCAGGAAGATTGCTGGACGGATCGTTTGTTAGTTGTGCCTGAGCATATTAAGCACACAACTGAGTATATTGGTCAAGCTTTCTTAGATGCCACTTCAGTCAATTCCCAATTGTCCGGTCTTCTTATTTCGGCCAGGCGTTCTTTGAGGCTGCGTTCCTGGTCTGCAGATGCAGATTACAAACTCACTTTAGAGTCCCTTCCCTTTGATGGGGTCACTCTTTTTGGGTCACAACTGTAGAAGATCATCCAGGTGGCTGCAGTAACTCAGGGTAGACCTAAGCAACCCCGGTTTAGGTCTTTTCGTTCCTCCTTTCGTCCAGCAGGGAGTTCTTGGGGGAAGATCTTTAGAGGAACGCAGGGTTCTGCCAGAGGGGGGGCCCGTAGAGGATGTTGAGGATCTATAAAGGGGCCTGCAAAGTCAGCAGAAGGGACTTCTGCATGACGGCCGGCCCAACTCCAAAGTAGTGGGGGCCCGCCTCTTAAGGATCCAGTCTCAATGGCGGGAATTATCCCCCGATGCCTGGGTGATGGAATTCGTTTCAGAGGGTTACACAATAGATCTTCTACTATCTCCCCATCCAAGGTTCTTTTCCACGGGTCGGCCCACCTGTCATTAGAGCTTTGCGGGGTGCCAGAGGGGAAGCGAGACCAGGGGTTCTACTCAAATATCTTTTTACTGCCAAAACCAGACGTTTCATTCCACCCCATTCACAACCTAAAACAGCTCAACAAATGGATGCATGTTCCCCATTTTAAAATGGAGTCTTTAAGGTCAGTTATAGTGGGGTGGAAAAAGGGGAGTTCCTGGTATCTCTGTATATAAAGGATGCTTACCTCCATGTTCCTATATGGGAGGGGCACCATGCACTTCTTCGCTTTGCAGTGCGAATGGCACGGCCTCGAATGTGGACACAATAGTCCCCAAAAGTCCAATTTTTTTATGCTGCCGTTCTGCCAGACCAGCTGTCCTAGGTGCCTAATGGGCGTGCCGGCCTTGTGTGTATATATATATATATATATATATATATATATATATATATATATATATATCTCTATCACAAAGTCGAACACATTAAAAGGTACAAGCAGCAGAGTTATGAAGGTAATCATAAGGTACAGTACCAGACAATACATTCAGTGAGTTAACAATATGAGAAGTAATAAGGCTTCAAAAGATAACATGGCATTAAGGACCAACTCAGACTTTTTTGAAGGGGCAACAATCAGTTAGGGGACATTATAATGGGTGGGTCACATGCAAGTATTATGTTCTTGTACCATTCCGCATGTAACTGACGTTTAATTCTGTGTGGAAGGATGTCGATAAACTCTTCCCATAAATCAAAGAAGCTGTCTACCTTACTGCAATTATCAAGTATGGTGTCTAACCAGGCCGTGCAAAACACAAATTAAAATTTTCCCAGGAATAGGGAAAGGGTAATATAGTTTTGCGAGAGAATACCAACTACAAGTCCGCCCCTGGGTTCTAGCAGTTTTGGGCAGGCAGTAGGACCATGAGGAAACGCTTTTGGGGTGTAAGATAGGTGTAATGAAATAAGTTGAAAATGGTTCTGCATAAATACTTAAGGGATAAGGTGGATAGGGGGATAGAGCGATTTAATACCTTTAGTAGCTCAACATGCAATAGAGATGGAAAGATCCGATTCCAGGACATAAGTCCTGTTGTGAAGTCGGAATAGTCTACTGTCTACTGAACATTAAAAAAATATAGTAGCTGGTTATAGCTTTGGATTTGAAAGGATCAAGAGGGTTATCCCAGTCAGTGTCATTGGAATTGGCTGTAACTTTTCTTCTGTAATGAGAAGCCTGCAGATAGGCCTGCACAATGAAGGAAGCAGAACAGCAGACAGCAGGGCAGTTCTTGCTGAGCTCGGACGTCAGACCAGTCATGGGCGCAGGTTAAGGAAGTCTGGATAAGGCCTGACTCCGGGGAGAGGACGGGTGTGTTCCCTCAGATAAGCGCCAGGGCACCAAGAGGGAGACCAGTGTCGGGTAAGTCAGAGAAGCGTCCAATGCCACTGGTCTGGCAGAAACGAATGCCCTGGCCAGTACGGAGCCCTGTTAAAAAGCGCCCATGCAGGATGCACCACCCACTGGAAGTCTCTTCTTATATATTTATGTTATGCTTTATATATGTCAGAAACATAGAAAGTGAAAACAGATAAGAGCCACATGTCCCATCCAGCCTGCCCAGTTGTGTATTGAGTATTGTTTGTAGTGTTAGAAATGCTGACATTGTCTTTCTCATTGTTTGATACATTGCCTTGCTACCTTTAAGTCACATGAAATTGTGACCCCTAGATCCCTTTCCTAATGCAATGCCATCAATGGTATAATGAGCTTTTTACTCATTAAACTGCAGTTGCCCACTTTTGATCAATCATCCAGTCTACCCAGATCATCCATCATTGTTATTATCCCTTCTGTTAGATCTTTGTGTAATCTGCAAAAAGGCATAAATTTACCCTGGATTTACGCTGTATTGTCACCCATAAATACATTAAACAGCACCGGTCCAAGTACACATCCCTGGGGAACTCTACTAGTAACCCTACCATCCCCTAAAATTATAGACAACCCATTGTTGTCTATTCTGTAAACAAGCTTATTATGTTTTATGTTATGTTATATATATTTGTTTTGTTATGCTATGCTTTATATATGTTTTTGTTGTTTTAGGTTATGTTTTATGTCATTATATATGATTGTTATGTTTTATGCTATATCATGTATTTCATTTTTTTTTACATAAAGGAAATTGTTAACTTTAATTGCCGGAACCTTGTTGCGAATATGCCACTTTTTGCCAACGCTGACCCCAACTTTGTGACAGCCATGTTGACGAAGCTGCGCTTTGAGGTTTTCCAGCCAGCAGATTACATCATTCGGGAGGGCACAGTGGGTAAGAAGATGTATTTCATCCAGCACGGGGTCGTCAGCATCCTGACCCGGGGCAGCAAGGAGACAAAACTTTCTGATGGCTCTTACTTTGGAGGTTAGTGTCTGATGACAATATGCTGCATGTAGACTGGTACAGAGGTGCCTCATATATGCTCTTCATGGGGTTAAAAACTGTTGCGTAGCTACTATTGGGGTGGTTGTTGTGTATGTCCATCTGCTTTGGCATCAGCTGGGTGTTCGCATCTGCTGAGTTTCGGAAGCGACACTGTGATTTCCTCCTGCAGAGATCTGCCTTCTGACTCGTGGGCGCCGGACGGCCAGTGTGCGTGCTGACACTTACTGTCGCCTCTACTCTCTGTCTGTCGACAACTTCAATGAGGTCCTGGAGGAGTATCCCATGATGCGCCGGGCGTTCGAATCTGTGGCAATGGACCGACTCGACAGGATTGGTAGGTTATCTCATAGATGACGCGGCATAAACGTACTCTCTGTCCCTTTTCTGGCATTTTGATGTAGATATGAGACCAGTCTGAAGCTTCTTCCTGTGTATCCCATATGTCTCTTTTTTCTTAATCCATTGTTGATACCCTATAGGTGCTCCACTCACTGACTTTTCCTGTGTATATATATATATATATATATATATGTATTATATCAGCATTTCCCTCTTCCCCACGTCTCCTCTTACATTCTTCATCACTCACATTCATGTTGTACCCCGGGCTCATCACATTCCTTTCCTTGTGTCCGTCTCCCTCTCAGGTAAGAAGAATTCCATCCTCCTGCGTAAGCGTGCAGAGAACAGCAGCGTCTCTGTGAACCACGAGATCATTCAGCAGATTGTGAAGCACGATCAGGATACGGCTCATAATATAAAGGACCTCCAGGCACTGGGGACGCTGAGGGAATCTGGCCACAATAAGACTCTCATCTGGGAGCCCCTCGTTCATGCCCCCCTTCAGACGGCTGCGGCCACCACAAGCGTAGCCATTGCCCTCACCCATCAGCAAAACCTTCAGGCCCATGTCTTCCTCCCGGAGACTGCATACAACAGCCGCCAGGCGAGACGCTCCCAGACGTCATCTGTAAGCTCTCCATCTGGGGGCCAGTCTCTTTCTCAGACACCTGCTGGCATCTCTCCCTCGTCTCCCCGGGTACTCCAGAAGCCGGGGTCTGCGGCTATTCATATGCAGAGAGTGGAGCAATCTGTCCTTCCAAAACCACTTATGGCTTCTCAGGTACAGTTGTCACGTTCCAGAGGAGCCTCTGCGTCCACCTCTGTGTTGCAGCAGTCAGCTGGGCCGAACACCGCACATGCTGTGTCAGGGAGGACTCTGCATTATAGTCTGTCTAGAGCCAGTGGTTCACACATCTCTCTCCTCATGCAGCAAGCAGTGGGCTCCCCACAAAACCTCGTCAAGCACAGGAGTATTCAGGGCCTTCCCATTCGGAGGCTATCGCAGGACGTCCGTCTCCTTTCAGCCTCCCAGCCCTCACTACCCAACAAAGTGGCCCAACAGCCGGACAGTGCAGCATCTCCCCTTGCTGCCGATTCTCCGGAGACATCTAGTAATAAGTCGTCTCCTATGTCCCTGCTGATTGTCAGGCCAGCCCTGACCTCCTCTACACATGGGCAGCAGCTTCCCTCTGGGTCTATTATCGTCTCGGGATCTTCGGTCAGTGGATCAGTAACGCCGCAGTCTCCCGTCTCTGTGTCCAGACAGCCTGCACCGACACGGAAGGGATCAGTAGTGGCTTTCAGCCCAGACGTGGACATTAGCAAATCAAAGCTTCCATCCAACATGTGAAAGGTGAGGATGTCATTCATGTCTCTCCAAACGACCAGACAGAACCCGATCCAACTCCAGATCCAAGCAGAAACCAGTCATTATATGACGGCATTGCCTGGTCCTCTGGACTCCCCCTAGAGGATGACACCAAAATTGTTGAGTACCAAGCCCAGCAGAAGCTCGGTCACCTAAAAATTTCTTATCCTGGATAAGTGTCATACATGCCCTGGGCCAGACAGAAGGTGAAATAGGACTGGACCATGAATAAGGGAATACACATCATGCATCGCTTATACACCAATCTCTGCAAGGTCTTTTTATGAATTAGGCAAATGTGTGAGGATTTAGACACACAAACGAAAAAAAAAATGTGAAAGAAAAGTGTGAGGATACCTGCAGTCACATCACCTCTACCTTCTCAGGTCTTGTTCCAGGAAGTTATTTTACACTTGAGGACTCATTGAAGGAAAATTGCTTATGGAACCTACCTGTTAGGTGTGTACCCCCACCCTGAAAACCAGACTGATAACTGCTGAGATGTAGAATCCCCCAGCTTTTTACACCTGATCCAATTCTAGTATGTGTCTGTACACTGCCTCAACAGAAAATAACTCCAACATCCTCTATCATATGTACCCTCTAGCACTGATGCCCTTTATCTGCCCATCCCATGTGTATGCACCACTGACATTCATAATTGTGCTCCCCAAGACTTGTCCTTCCCACAGGCACATCTAGTCTTTCACATAATGTTCTACTTTTGCACCACCCCTAATGCTCCAATTCACCTCAATCTCTGTCCTACCACACCCGAGGCTCCAACTTACCTCGACCTCTGTTCTACCACACCCGAGGCTCCAACTTACCTTGACCTCTGTTCTACCACACCCGAAGCTCCAACTTACCTCGACCTTTGTCCTACCACACCCGAGGCTATACCTCATCTTGACCTGTGTGCATCCACCCATAATACTCTACCTTACTGAGACCTATTTCCCTCCACACCTGATGCTCCAACTTACCTTGACCTCTTTCTCACCACACTGATGTTCTACCTTACATAGAACTCTGTGCCTGCACATTGAATGCATCGACTTACCTTGACATCTGTCCCACCACACCCGATGCTCTACCATCTCAGGACTTGTTTTACACGTAAGGACTCATTGATAGAAAATTGCTTATGGAACATATCTGTTAGGTCTGTACCCCCCAGTCTGAAAACTAGACAGTCCTGAGACTGATAACTGCTGAGATGTAGAATCCCCAGCTTTATATCAGAGGTGTTCGTATACATATTAGCCCTGAACCTGATCCCATTCTAGCATGTGTCTATACACTGCCCCAACAGAAAATAACTCCATAACAGAACTCTATCATATGTACCTTCCAGCACTGACACACTATTCGTGTAAGTGATTTCCAAGACTTGCCCTCGCAACAGATAGATCTACTCTACACAATGTTCTACTGTTGCACCACCAACCACGATGCTCTACCATACTTAGACCTCGGCCCCTCCATCCCCCCCAGTGATCTATCTTACCTAGACCTCTGTCCCACCATACGTGATGCTCTACATTACTTACTAAGAAAACAGCCACAAACAATACCCCAGTAAATGGGTCATATAATGTGCAGAATATTAATACCATAAAAATGTCTTGTGCCTAAACATAAAACAGCTGCTAATTCTGTGTCCTAACCCAATACTTACGGGGTCCTAATAGGGGTTCTTCCATAAGATAGACAGGTGTTCTTGCCTCTCCTCATGAAGGGCACTTTTCTCATGTGATTCTTGTCAAGTTATAATTTTTGCAAGGTTTTGTTACTTACATTCCCTGCGTTTTACCCCTGCAGATATCTCCCTGTGTGGACCCACTAGCCAAAAGCAGAAGACTTGAACATCCACACACAGCGGTGGCGAAATGACACCATTTACTTTGGCTGTATAATAAAGTCATATTGTGAAGCCAATGCAAGACAGGTGATCCCTATAAAGAACCCACACTAAGAATCCATCTCTGATGTCCTGACATGTCTAAACCAACAAAGGAGCACGACCAAAGAGTCTCCTATTCCTTCCTTCATACACTTTCTCTCTTATATCTATATACAATAAACGTAGCATTGGATTAATTCGGCTTGAAGGCTGCTCTTCTTTAGTGCCAGTAAGGTGATTAGCGCTCCTACATGAGTGCCATTGAACAGTTAGATGACTGATTTCTGGCTCAGGGTTTGATGTTGAGTGATTTTGTATAAGGAGACCTCCAGATACTGTGATGGGGCAGGTGGCATTGTACAAGGTAGAATGTGGGCACCATGTTTCTGTGTGGCTGAGGAGAATGCAATGGCAGACAACATATCTAATGGTTGTGAGATTGGGGGGAGTATATTTTGGATATGGAAGTTAAAGACAAAGGTGAACACATGTTTGGGGGTGTTATGATTGTTATCCATAACAATGTTTTGGGTGGATATAAGGGTGTTACTGGTGTTTTTGTTTTTTCTACTGTAAAAAAGTGTAAAATGTTCTATAAATAAAGTGGGACATGAACTTTCTGCCTCAATTTGTCTCTAATAGGACTTACACTATGTAATTGGTTATGGATAAGGGAATAGGTTATTGGTAGTTTTCCACATCCATGTCTTTGATGGACTGACACCCTGACAGGAACTCAGTAGGGTGTAACGGGCACATACTGTATTTGATGTGTGAAGGAATAGATAGTGTGAAGAAATATACAGCCACCACTAGTCACCAGTTTGCACCACAACCACACAAAAGGGGGGGGACTGGAACAGACACAGACATATGAGGCTCTGGGAATGTTTATTCAGATTGTTGTACATGTTGAGTGTCAGCTTCTTGGACCAATGTCTAGGAGACTTTCACCACCTGCATGATATTTGTGTACCCAGAGCCTGGTCTCCAGCCGGTCAGGATGATGACAATGTCATCCTTGTGCAGGAATCCCCGGACCTTTCCTGTATGACAAAGTGAAGAAATAGTTACTACAAACAACCAGCGCAATCATAGTATCCAGGCCATAACTCTGACCCCCCTTCTCACCAATCTCCACTCCAAACTGCACCCTACGGTCCACGTCATCAGCCCAGGTCTCGTTCTGCGCCTCACGGTACAAGACCGGAAAGACACCACGGTTCAGGTGAGCCTGACGTGCTACCTGCTGGTTGCGAGTGACGGCAATGATGGGAGCACGCGGGCGGTAACGAGACAAAAGCTGAGCTGATCTGCGAAGAGAGAAGAACAATTACAGCTGAGGCACCAGGGGAGAAGTCATCGGTATACATGACCGGGAGCCAAGACCATTACCTGCCAGAAGTAGTCAGGACAATGATCGCACCGGCGCAACATTTGAAGGAAGCCTCCACCGCGCCAATGGCGGTTACTTCAGTTGGGTCCTGGGTCAGAGGGGTCACTCTGCGCAACTCTTCAAACAACTGCTGGTTATAGATGGCAGCTTCAGCCTCACGAGCAATCTGGAAAGAGATGGTGCGGTTGCTATTAGACAGAGGAAGGAGCCACTTATCAGTCGCCACCTGCCCAGACATCTCCCACAATCACTTCTGGCTGCTTGGTATTTCCCACAACCACCACCTGCACAGGCAGCTCCAAAACTGAACATAGTGGACACACAGTAAATCCTGCATCACAGCCACAGACGATGCATCCTGCCCTGGCATCACCCTCATGAGTGTTCCCCATTCCCGCCAGCTCCTTAACCAGAGAAGCTTCCGTAATCTTACCGCATGCTGCATATGAACGGATTCCACCGGGTACAGGCCCTTGGCAGTCTCCCCAGATAGCATGATGCAGTCTGCTCCGTCCAGAACAGCATTGGCTACGTCGCTGCTCTCTGCTCGAGTAGGCCGTGGTTTCTTCACCATACTCTCCAGCATCTAGAAAGCGGAATAATAATTACTGAGGGGTTCCTGGAAGACCTGTCCAGAGCTGCCGTGAGACACACCTGCGTGGCACAGATGACTGGTTTCCCGGCTCTATTGCAGCGGCCAATCATCATCTTCTGCGCCAAGAAAACTTTTTCTGCTGGGATCTCAATTCCAAGATCTCCACGAGCCACCATGATTCCATCGCTGGCTGCCAGTATCTCATCAAACCTTCGCAGGGAACAGGAAAAAAAAATAAATCATATATGAGCAGGGAGGGGGTATGCTGCACCAGACAGCAAAGGCGGGGAAGTAATGCAGCTGGGGTTTGATAATAAGGCTAGCAGCACATTGGAGGCAAGGGGGACAGTCACCTCCTGACTCCCTCGTGGTTCTCGATCTTGCTGATTATTCGAATGTTCTTTCCCTTCTCCCCCAGCTCCTTGCGGATGGCCTCCACGTCCTGTGCCTTGCGGATGAATGAGGCGAATACCATGTCTACCCCTTGCTCAATGCCGAATTTCAGGTCCTGGCAATCCCTCTCAGACAGCGCTGGGAGGTCCACCTCCGCCCCAGGCAAGTTCACCCCCTTCCTGCTGCACAAGTTCCCTCCATTCTCCACCTCTGCCAGGCAGTAATCTGGACCTGGACCAGGAGAACACAAAACCCATTTCAGCTCCAGTGCCAACTGTCCCCTGCCCAGACCAGTTGGTTACATGGCCACCAGCCTTGGCAGATATCATGTTATATATTATAATATTTAGGATAGTCGAGAGCCAGCCGCCTCTCCTCACCGATTTCCCGAACCTGCAGCGAGATGAGCCCATCATCCACAAAGATCCGGCCCCCAACCTTCACCACCTTACAAATGTTCCTGTAGTCCACCCACAGCATGGTCTCATCACATTGCTCTCGGAATGCTTCATCTGTCACCACTTTAACCATGGACCCTTTCACCAGCTCCACCTCAGCGTTCTCCCCCTGGCACACAAGAAAATCAGCTAAAATCACTTTAAACTATACAAGAGGCTCCTGACCGGGGTCAACACTCACCGTCTTTATCACCCCAGTCCGGATCTCCGGGCCCTTGGTGTCCAGCGCAATGGCCACTGGCCGGTAGAACATGGGATTGGTAGCAAAGGTCTCTGTGGCCTCACGGATGTTCTTAATAGAGCCGGCGTGGTACTGCGGAGAGGATGGGGTGATCAGTAACACACCCATTTATCATATACAGAGACTGTCCCTCCACGGCACTCACCTCGTGTGTCCCATGAGAGAAGTTTAATCGAGCAACATTCATCCCAGCTTTTATCATCTCCTTCAGCATTTCCACTGACCGTGACGCCGGACCTGAGGGACACATACCTCAGACGCTCTAATACACAGGGACATGAGGCAGATACCCCAGAGACTGAGACATTAGCTGGGTTACAATGGGGTATGGTTTACCGATGGTGCAGATGATGCTGGTATTGCGGGCAGTGATGGGCTCCGAGTCGATGTCCAACAGACACAAGTGCTCCAGGAAGGTGTCAGCCATGGAGGCGTTCAGCTGCTGCTTCTGGAAAAAGGCTGGGCCAAGGTCCTGCGCAAGCTGCGCCATGATCAGAGCCGCTTCTGTCAGAGACACCTGATTACCACATCCCAACTAGTTACACAGTGACAGCAGCACAGCTTAAACAAACACTACCTGGGGGA
>JABWIB010005720.1:6684-19509 GCA_016617825.1 Platyplectrum ornatum
TATGTGTATATATATATATATATATATATATATATATATATATATATATATATATATATATAGGAGAGTATTAATAATCAGCTTAAATGTTAACAGCTTTATGAAAAAATGTTAAGTGAACATACATTATAAGTTTAAAAGGAATTATGTGGCAGTTGTAAAACTCCAGTCAGTAATTATCTGATTTATTGTTTCACCTCTAAGCTCAGTCTTAATCCTGTGCCTTGTGGCTAGTGACCTTATGACTTCCACCTGGACAAGTATGTGCACTAATATGTCTGTTGCAGGACTATCTGTCTGGTGAATAAAGAATGTGACATGACACCTGAAATTCAAGATAGATGATCTTATCTATTTCATGACTTATCTTTCACATTACAGCTTTGCTGCTTAGCTTAGAACATTATGGATAATGAATTTAAAATATGAATACTGCCTGATCTTCCTCATTATCTATAGGCATAATAAAANTGACACAAATAGGTAATAATATATTAAACACAAATAAACATGACAGGGTTTCATAAATATTCATGAATCAGTAATAAGTAGGGATATGTGCTGTTGACAGGTCTAATATTTATCATCGGTGGGCTGGGGACTGGAGTAGGTGGCCACCTATACGGCTTATGCCTTGGACTGCCTCTGGTTTGACTGTGTTCCTGGAGCTTGCAGCCTCACCTCGTGGTGAGCCACATTGAGCCTGGTCCTTCCTGTCACATACATTATGGTCTGCTCCAGGGCTCGAAGTGGGGGGGTATACGGGGGTATGCCATACCGGCACTTCTCCCACTGATATAATGGAAAAATTAAAAATCTCCATTGACTTCCATTATTTTCTGTGTTTCCATACCCCCACTTCTGAATGTCCATACCCCCACTTCTAAATTTCCACTTCGACCACTGGTCTGCTCCATATTTCCCTGATGTTTTCCAACCTGTTGTTGGTTCATATACCAATGGCCCTGCTGCTGCTTGACTTACCACTGGTGAGACAAGGAACCTCCTGCTGGACATAACACCCGCAATGCCTGCACTCCTGCTGAGTCCTTGACCAGCTTATCTCTGCTGCCCCCAAGAACCACCTAGTTGGCTTTAGGAGCTACTGTAGTGCTGGTGACCTCCTCCTAGGCTCCTGAAGTCCAGGTCTCCTTTCTGCAACCACCGGGATAAGGTGAAGCCTCTTATTATGCATAGTAACTGCAGCCGCTCAGTAATGATAGGGAGACAAATATTGACCTCCATGTTCTCCTCCCTCCCTTTGCTGATGCCGTAGATTGCTACATTTGGTGACCTTTCCAACTTAAGAATAATTGCTCAAAGTCGGAAGCTCTTGGCCTAATGAGGCAGATGCAGCTGCACACTGTCAATGCTTTTCCTTCTCCTAGCATCCCTCCTGTATCTGGTACCTCTCCTTGTTGTCTACTACAGAGTGGCCCACCAACCCAAGGAGTTCTGTACTTGTTCTCCCCTCCGGACAAACAATGGATCACTGTTGAGGATTTTCTCTACTCATTCCCCCCTTGCTCCCCTTTGCTACAATTTCCCTCCCAGCCTGGATGGTCAGCAGTGGAGCTCACCAGATTCCACCATATCCTACATAATGGCTCCCTCCNCTCCTTCCCTGGTCTCCAATCATATACCCAAGTCTGTATCCTCTGTATACAGTTCTCCCAAAACGATTTATAAACTTATAATCGCTGCTCTGTCTTCTAGTGGTCCACGGTACTTGGATGCCTTGGTCATGACCTGACCAGCCCTCCATCCCCAGAGGAGTGGTCTTGAATATTCCAAATCACAAATGTCTGTTCTCACAGCCTCTCTGTTTTTGAGACACAGCTTTAGATTCTCACAAGATGGTACAGAACACCTCAAATGCTTCACTCTTTTCCCCCACAGTTTCCTGGTTCCCTTGCTCCCTTTTGNTCTCAAGTATTTGACATTGCTCGCAAAGTCATGCAGCAGTGTGAGGTTCTGGGTGCTTTTACTNCCTCCTGGCCCTATTGCTTATCTCAAACACACCCTCCTACCCCCATATTAGTAATACTGTTAGACACTTGATACTCATCAACTGGAGGTCCACCTCTGCCCCTATGTGTATGTACATAGTAGATGTGGGTGTAGNGTAGGTGTGAGGGTGTGTTAGGGTGAGTAGGGGGGTACGGTAGGTAAGATGGACTGTATAGATAATTGAACGCTGATGGTTATAAGAGGATTATTTTCCTAGTGTTTTTACAGTATACTGGGATGGAGAAGGGTTTTCAATGTGTATAGATTTAAATTTTGATCAGGGATATTCTCTTGAAGCAATTGAATGTTGTCAGTGGCTGTTTATTGAATAAAACATAAATAAATTAATAAAAATTTTATAATGAATTCTTTAGCAGCCCAGTTTGTCACTCTTCACACACAGACCCACATTTGATATANATTTAACCAAGAATCTAACTACTGGCCAGGTATTCACCAGTGCCCCCCAGATGGTCATGATGGACTTGGCTGCAGGCCAGCAGCAGGACTTTGAATGCAGTACGAGAGGGAATACATCCTATGCAAGCTCCATAGTTAAGCTAAAGGTGATAATACTATTGTACTTTTTAATTATATAACAGCAATCATACATTAAAAACAACAGATTTCAAACGTGTCTTTAATGTGCATAATACCAACATAATACATATACATGATATTTATGTGTAAGACACTGAAATCTCTTATTGTAACTTCCTGTTCAAAAACCGTAAATCTGAATAAACAGTGCATGTTACATTTCCCCACTAGCTGTTGTTTTTAATTAGATATCATGTGTGTCTCCATTTCCCAGGTTGCAAAATGTTTTCACTAAATCATACCTTGCTTTTTTCTCATGNTGGATGCACCTGATGCATATGCTATGTAGGATTATGTATCTATAATTGTTAAATCTTATCAGTGACCAGTGAAAATGATTATACATGGTTATACAGANTATACAGATTCAGTGAAATCATTATACAGTAATTTGCTGTTAGAATCATACAGGCAATAGTGTATTGGAAATGACTTAAGCAATCTTGATCCTCATTATGTACACCACACATTGGTCAAACATGACAGATCCAAAAATNTGAATTTTGTCAACGCCTGCGCGTTTCACCTGAACTGGAGCTTCTGTTTTACACTGTACATTCATTGAGTCCATGCTCTTAAATCAGAACGTAGTCCTGCCCATCTAGACATAAGAATGATGACACTTCTCTCAGAGGAGCTGTGTTGTGTTCATTAGTGAGTATTCACTCTTAGTACACAGTATATTCATTCCCTCTCCAAACTTCAAAAATTCAGGGAATGTGAAAAAAAAATAGAGTAAGCAATGGTTTTTAGACATCCCTCTTTATATTTGGCTGAAATGCAGCTGTACTGATGTTGGATATTTGGATGCAGCACTTTTAAGATTTATTCAAACCTTTCATTTTAAGCTCCAGATGCATCAAAATGAAAAGGCTGGCTATGCTGACTATCATGCTGGCACAACTTTTACTTCATCTAGCATTTTTATTTTTAATATAAACAATGTACATTGAAAGAGAACCTGACTTTGATTTGAATTCAATGAAAATTGTTGTGGTACACAGATAATGATTGCAATCATTANGTGCCTACTGATGTATTTACTTTTACGGTGCTACTGGGCTCTAAGTGAGGAACCAGCAATTTTCTTAGCATGACTAAATTACTCACCAAAGTAATCTGCAAATNTCTTATTAGGATTCTAGTGACATTTTACTCAGAGTCATAAAAACTGTTTGGTAAGACTTTTCCTCTATGTCTTGTATATCTGTGCTGTGCTCTGTATTATTTTCATCATTACTATCTACAGTCCCAAATGATGACACNGTGGTCATGCTTTGTGATACATTGGAGAGACCATTGGGCATTGAGCTTGCACATGTTACATTTAGTAAGTCATTAGGTACTGAGTGTGCAGATGGCGCATTGTGTAAGAGATTGGTCAAGGAACTTGTAGACTTGACAGTGGACAGGACATTAAACTGAATGTTGGATAAGCCATTCGGCACTGAGCTAGTGGAAGGACTTGCAGGCATAGCATTAATGTCCAACTGTTTTGCACTACAGAAAGGTGCATAGTATTCTGTCATTTCCTCAAACTGCTCACAATCCACTTTATAATATTTTTTCTTTGCTTGTAANATATTGTTGAACCTGAAACCCCAGAGTATTTCACGAGGTAAGTAGGATGTTCGGGACTGGTGGGATGTTCCAGTGGAGTCACCCGTGTATATAAATGTAACCAAGATTTCAAATCTGTCTGAAGCCAATGCCTTACGATCCAGAGCATATAAAGGACTATCTTTGTCGATAATATGGACAACAGTGACTGGAGTTACCAAAATTATTTGATCATTGACCAGTTTTAGATCTTTGTATTCCATTGTTATTCCTTTCTCATGATCTTCATTATATCTTAAAAGTTGAGCCCTGACATTTCCCTCAACCACATGGTTNGGACGGAAGTCACCGATACGCCACATGAGGCACAATTTATCATCTCGTACCCCTACAAGAGCAAAGTAACTGAAGCGTATGGTTTGAGCCCTTTTCCGGGCTGTTGCCATTTTTGCCATTGCAGCTCCAATGATGAATGTGTCAATGATGCAGCTAAATACTGACTGCAGAGTCACTAATATGATTGCCAAGGAGCATTCTTCTGTCACACAACGGCTTCCATAACCAATGGTTGTCTGAGTCTCCAGTGAGAATAGAAATGCTCCTGCAAAAGTATGCACATTATCAATGCAAGGAGGTATTTCCATGTTTGTCAGATCTCCATGTTGAAAAGCTATGATCCAGAAGATGAAACCAAACAACAGCCATGATAGTATATATGATAAGGAGAATATAATAAGCATGTGACGCCACTTGATATCAACCAATGTAGTAAAGATGTCAACAACATAGCTTTCCCATTCACCAAGGATGCTCTTAAAGTACACATTGCAACTTCCATCTTTTTGCATAAAACGGTTTTGGAAGGTTTTCCTATACATTGTGCTTTGTTGGTACCAGGTAGATTCTTTCACATTCACCAATCGCCAGGTATCAGTGTTCTGACTCATCTTGACAGTCAATGTTAATGTCCAGGAAATATGATTTTTTTTCTTGCCCTAACACCTGAGAAGAAAAAATAATAACAAGTTATTGAATAATTATAAAAAATACAGGATTAATTACATTTTACATTCTACTCAATAGTAACAAAACTATCAGGGATGAACCGCACATCTATATGTGTGTGTTTAATATTCCCCTTTAAAATGTATTGGATTATCTGCACTATCAATATTGTTACACACTATGAGGGTGCTGCTCCTTTCCAGCTACTTTGGCATGGTCACTTTGTCTAGGATAACTTGACAAACTGGCCATGCGAAAAGTGCATCGTCCATGCCGCTTACCATGTATTGATAATTCACGTCTATGCTCCGTTGGCTATGTAGTAGTAGTTGGAACTAGTAATATTGTGCTATTGTGGGTTTTGCTGCACAATAGATTAGGTTTCTCATAATGATTATCCAGCTACTCTACAGAAACCCATATTTTGTGGGATTGCATTACTATTTTAAAACACATATTACTATATAACTTTATAACTGTTGCAATATTTTTACTTTTTCCCGAGATTTGTCACGTTAAAATGTGATCAAATAGGGGAAGGAAAAAATATGAGTGCTACACCAGTGATGTAGGGTGTAGTGATGGTTATCACTGTTAGTAGTATGAATGTGTGTTTAATGGTCCTAAGTGTTCTTTTCCAGTGCGGTCAGAATGGATAGTGAGGAGAAGTGGACAAAAAGAAGAACATAAATAGGGTAGTATTGATGATTACGGTATAAGAATGTGAAAAATGGTACTGAGAATATTTGTGTCTTGCTCATATTCCATTCACAGTTTAAAACAACAGTATTACAGCTCAGCTGCTCTACTAGTTGTACTAACACTGCAGTGCACCAACATCAACAAGAGAACCCCATTTATATTGACACTGAGGGAAAGATGCTGCAAGAAGGTATCCTCAACTGACCCCAGTAAAGCAGATAGCAGTGTTATCAGGAGGAGAGACGATCTGTGACAGGCATATGAGCAACACAAATATTGTGAGTACCAGTTTCAGCATTCATATACTGTAACCGGTAATACTANCCTATATTTGTTCTTCATTTTGTCCACTTCTCCATTATCCACTCTGACCGCACTGCCCTACTGGAAGTCTATATCCTCAAGTATACATATAAAGAATAACATTAGGCATTTGGATTTAAATATTTCAACTATTACATATGATACTCTGTACAAGGATTGTGATTAGTTGAACTATATTCAGAAGAAGGATAAGGACTCTCAGGACCATTAAACACACCATCACACTACAAACAGTGAATGTAAAGTTTTTCTTATGTATTATGAATAACGTAAGAATTTCTGTATTATGCTGTTTTGACTGAAATCCTTTGAAAATGGGACTGCTTGGTAATAAAGTTTGGGAAACAATGGCATACACAGTGCACCACTGAGTGATCAGAAAACAATTATTACTCACATATCATATACACATATTAGTGTTTTATCATCACGGTACCGTATATCTATGTGATAAGGAATAAGGAATAAGACACTCCCTATCACAGAGCTCTGTGTTTATTATTATTGCATGTTTATTTATTTTTTATATTGTTTTGAATTATATTATTGTATGAAATGTTTTAAGTACATTTAGTAAAACGTTTTTAGACCTACCACTTGCCTACATGTGTTTATGTATCGGCCATTCAGTTTTACTTTCTAGCGCTGTACCATTATTCATATTGGTTACTTTATACAGTTTGGTTGTGGAGACGATACCAGGTCTCTAGGTACAAGCAGCTTTTTGTACTCGTGGCACAGCAGCGCTGTTAAGGAACTATTCAGTTCCCAGTGTGTTCTTTTTTATTGATCAGAAAACATGTCAGGTTTCAATAACAGAAGAAAAAGACAATCATAATGTTTACTTAAAATAAATAGGATTTATTTGAATGTGCATACAGCATATCTCCAAGGGCTGTGTTTAGTTAATTGGGTTATAGAAGCGCTAAATATTTAAGGTTTGCACACAATATTCAAAGTCAACAAAGCAGGCGTGAGAAACATTAGCCTAACATCTATACAAATTATAGAACACTACATTGTTTTAATAATACCAGAACATTCTAGTGGTACTTAAAATAAAGCTGTATTTTCTGTTTTTTTTTTCTTTTTAAGTATGAAATGACACAAAGATTTCTCAGTAAAGCAACATGCTAAGAGGAGCAGTTTAGCAGAGAGCAGATTTTTGGGTCAGGCCACACTTTGGCGCAATATTAAAACCTGCCAAGTTTAACACATAAACACCCCTTTTTGCAGCCTTTCTTTCACATTTCTGGTACCTGGCAAAGTATAATTATGTTAAGCAACAGGTTCTGCATCACCTTAAGTGCTTTTAACATGCTAAAAGNAAAATCTGCTATTGCACTGTGAGACAACACATTTAACAATATGGGCTCTATTAATAAAATATTTGAAACAATGCAGCCCCAGACTCACTTCGGCTCGCAGCGTACCTAACATTTGAATGAATTTCAAGAGGAGAGAAGGCTTCATCTCCACTCTGACTCGTTTTAAATAAACTAAACCACTGGCCTGCATAAGGAGGAACGGGCCGCCGTGAAAAGTGCATTTTCTTTGCAAATAAAATCACACCCAGAAGCTCAGTTCAGACACAGATCCAACATATGTCTTTTCTTAAGCTGGGCATACACCATAAGATAAATTGTTCCACTCAAAAGATTTTTCAAGTGTGGGCAAAACCATATTGAATTGCAGGGGAGGTAAATTTAATTAATTGCAATCAGTATTACAGATGAGAGATGATGTTCCCAGCACAAGTCTAATAACAGTGTAACAGTAACGCTGGTCAGTATCTGTGTGCAANATGCNAAAATAAAGTATTCTCTCTGCATGCAAACACNAACATTAATTTTACCTCCCCTGCAATTCATCATGGTTTTACCTACTCTTGAAAAATCTTTCGATTGGAAGATTGGAACTATTTAACTTATAGTACTGTAGATTACTGTAGATAATTTTTAAATACTTTTAAAAACGGAGAGCAGAAGTCATTTCACTTAGCTTTTCTCCTCTACATCACCCAAAAAGTTTACAAGCACAGAATGAAAAATAAATACAGAAACAGAAAAGGGCTTAAATGAAAAAAACACTTATGGTTCTAATTGTTTTCATGTTGACTGGTTCAAACAACAGTTATTTTAAAAAGAACCACAAACAACAGGGAATAAATGAGCTTAAATAAAGAGCTACCGGTTGACTCTGCTCTCGATTACCAAAAGGAGAGCATATTTTATTTCTCGTGTCAAGCTTTTTCTAGAACACCAGTTTCCTTAAATAAGAATGTTTAGCTTTTTACATGATGAGTTTTTCATGTCTTAGAGCAGTGAATGAAATGGAACAAAACAGCAGATGATAAAGAGAACATTATCCTAATCGTGCAAATAAGACAAAAACTGCAGCTGGGGCCATCACCAAATATAGCATCAAATTATTCTTCAGAACAGATAGCTGTTACACAGAGACAAGGATCTAAATAGGTCTTTTTACTTTTCATTTTTTTTCTGTTGCAAAACACTTTATGTCAGTCCTCCATAAACACAAAATGAAATACCTCATAATACTTAACACCTTAGCAAAAATACGATAAAGTTGGCAAATACGTCTACGGTAAAGTCTACAGTATGTTATTAGTTATGCCTTGTTGGTAATTGATCTTGCTCCATATCAAGATAAATTAGAGCAGCTTTAGACAAAGTCATTGCCTTGCATCCTACTGCTATTAACAATGTTCTACGGTGGCGAACCAGGCAAATGTCTGTGTTCGTGGCTGGCTGCAAGTACTGTGTGTAAGCTGACGAAAGAAAAGCTCTCAGGAGCATTGTGCAGATATGACATAAGCTGCTGGGAGTCTCTCTGCCAGACGCTGCAGCCAGCAGNACCAAGAAGAAGAACGAAGAAATAATAAATATGTTATTATAGGGCAAAATATTAAGCATGATTAAGGAGATATAAAGGGCTTTATTGTGGGATATGCATAATATATACCTTTTAATAAAACTCTTTCTTTTTGGTTCTGCTAAAATGATCTCATAATTGGTCTCTGTATTTACCCTACAATATGGCTCTATAGGATATAAACATTTTCAATGGTGGATATGAGGGATCTGCTACTTGTACAATAGGTGGCAACTTCTCACTTAAACAAGTGTAAAAAATTACAGAATGTAAATATTGATTATTGAGTTTCTATGACAGGATACTGTACTGATATACACACTTGTATGTACTAAGCATCATAGCATCATACTCAAAATCCCACGGAGTTCAGATGTGGGTTTGGTGTAATAGAATGTGAAAATATCATATGCTGCCCAAGATCACATATTTTGTCTTCTTAATGTATTTTTATAAAATATGGCTTCGACCACTTTCCAACCAATGGTTCACTGAAACTGAAATCCACACTTACTAAAAAAAACTTTGTCATATTGTTCATTATCACGCAAACACTGCTGACCTCATAAAATATGCACACAAATAAACATCAACTCTATCAAATCTATCACAATTCTAGTATCACAAAATGGTAGGATCGTCGGTGACTGGCTTTGTCTGTGTTGGGGGGGGGGAAGGGTATGGTAACTGCAACAAGCATAGATATTATTCTGATCCTTTGTAATTAACATTTTTTTAAATTACAGGTCTTTAAGCAATTACAGCACTAATGCATTAATCTATATAACTAGCAATTTGGTCACATTCTGTGACTTACAATCCTACAAAACTACAGTACAGTCACTCAAATTGAATCCAAGGATGCCTGTATCTGCTTATAACATCAATGCAAAAACTTTGTATCATATCTATNAAATCAATTATTGTATATCTGTTCCATAATAACACCTTCACTACATTCCAAAATATATTAATTGTGTATAGTGGCATAGATAGGGCGCATAACTTCACCAGGCTGCACTATTGAATGTAACTAAGAGTCATGGCAAGATCTACAGGAGGTCTTAATTCTTTAGATCTTCTTAACCAGTCCTGTATTCTCTGTTCCCAGGCATCAAAAGCACTGTTCTTATGCTCAAATAAATAAATGGAAGAAAGGAAGAAATATAGTGTGATACCTCCCTCTATTCCGATGCCTATGGATACAAGAGGTTTCCCTGTGCAGCTGCCTGTTTTCCAGGTGAATGCACATGTTTGGATCAGCTCATTAACCTCAATTAATGCCCTTAATGTTTAAGGCATGGTTGCTTTAAATTTTAGTGCATTGATTTAGACTTTTTTAGCAATATAACATTATATCATATTATATATTATAACATATTATATGAACCTAGAAAAAAAACACAAGTGAGCAAAGGAAAGCAGGTCTAGGAATAGGGTAAATCCTTGGCAAGTGAGAACAAGAGTTGTGTAACCGGGAAACCACAATAAAGGACTGGAGATGTAAAATATCACAATAAAGAGAATTTCTATTTAAACATTAGGAACTCAGACGTAAATAGCAGTGGAGCAGACACTTACACNAACTTAAAAGTCATGCAACGAGGCAGCAATTTGCACTAGAATATCTAAGAGAAACAAACAGAATGACATTTAATTCTTCTAAGTGAAACCAGACTCCATAAAAAACGCCATGGAACCACTGAAGGTTGACGCTATAATAAGCAACATAAGTGTACAGTTCATTGGATTATTTCTTTCTCCAGATCCGACTAAGATTCCAGGGGCTTCGCACTTTACAGTACTGTTCGACGAGCATCTGATTAACTAGTTCTCTGCCATACCTTTGGGAAAATATCAGTTTAATACGTTATCTAATTAAAAGGTAAAATAATATATTTTTCCAGGAAGTACAACAGAATTGTTTTAAATCTGCACTGACAAGGAAAGTCATTTTACTAATAANATATATTTTGTTTAATTCTCAAAAATATAGAAAAACAGAAACCTCCTTATATAGATTTCCTNCAGAAATATCCAGGACCACCTTTGTTCTAAACACCTGTTCTAAAATCTANTATTCAAGGAACGATTGATTGGATTGTGTTCCAGCATTATGGCAACCCTCACCTCTACCTAATTTTGTGTTTGGCACACTTCCCTGCTAGTAGCACTGACTCTGTCCGGCCTGCATCCCTTCCTCCTATCAGGTCAATTCTCCTGAACCCTTTATCCTTCTCCTCATTGGTTCCGGGTCCTTTAAATACCGGCTGAGTGCTCTCAGCTTCTCTGCTAGCCTGCTCTCTGCCTTTTTCTCTTGATCTTGTTATTCTATTGTTGTCATTTACGAGTGTCCCTCTGTTTTCCTGTTAACCTCTTTTTGCCTCTGTTCCTCCTAGCCTCTCTTCTAACTCTTANCTTCTGCAGTGTGGTCTGCTGTGTGCTTTTAGTCTGTGAGTTTCTGCCCTTGTCCGTTACATTGTTTGTAGGGAGTTGTACTCTGATTTTCATTGGGAATCTCCTGTCTGTCTTGTTNTTACCTCCATGCATAGGATTGGATTACTAGGGGCCGCGACCTTCCAGAGACCCTAAAGCTCCAGCCTGTCCTTACCATTAGAGGCTCCAGTGAATACCAGACTCTGGTTAGACTCCGCGCCCTGGTGCCTAGTCCTAACACATATACAAGTTGACCCTATTATAAATACTAGTGACCGCATGGCCTGTTCTTCAACAACTCCTGGGCAGTATGCTTACTCTTCCTAGTCTCCATTACATGTGATCTGTAACAGTGATTGCAGGATTCTCCGCAAACAGCAAAAAAAACGTAAACAAAATAACCGTATATTTATTTATTTATTTATTTTTTTTATATATGTCTAGAATGGGAGAATTTGTTAACAGTCGTTTACAATACTATATTGTATTTATGTCCAATCGAGATGTTCCACTATTTTTTAATGTCATATGTAACGCACTTTAAGCACTTTTATTATATGTATGATTATATGGTGCAGTTNTCTTTATATCTAGTCTTGTAATTCTCAAAAATATAAGTGAGAAAAAGTCAGACATTTAAAAGGTATACTGATATACTAATTAATCTGGAAGCAGGATACAATTTACCATAAATATCAAATTATTAAATGTAAGAATAGTTGCACAATCCTTTTCAAGTACATATAAATAGTTATTTATGACCGACTACTTACATCTCACATGCATTACNGGGGGTCTGGAGAAAATACAATATATAATATAAATGTGAGGTATATAAGAGGTCTAGGGTGGAACATACTATAAGATATTTGAAGTATACTAGGGGTTTGTAATTGGCACAGTATATACTGTATATAGTGTGTCATTCAAAAACTTTACCCCACGCTTACCCTCCAATAACTTCCTTGTCTCTGGTAAAACACTAAATATTTTGTGTTAATTGTTCAGGCCGGGGAATTAGGCAGTATCTGAAGCTGCATTAAGATCTGAGAGATACATTTTGTAGGCCTGCTTTTTATTAGCTATGCAGTCCAAAGGCTTCACAGCTTCTGCAAAACCTTCTGGTATATTGTTTACTGAGGGTAATATTTATTGGGTATCTAGGCAATCTTTTCAGTCATCCACTTCATACTCTGGTGTAGTGATTTATGTAAGAAATTTAGAGAAATAAGATTTTTTCAAAAGTCAAGACCCAAACTCAGCAAATTTGGCAAAGCTGCAAGACGTACTTGG
>JABWIB010005722.1:9225-22333 GCA_016617825.1 Platyplectrum ornatum
GGAGGGGGGGGGGGGGTGAAGGGCTAATGACATTTATTTTTGCCATCTGTACAGTGCATTCTGGCAGGTTCTGTGGTTTTTCTCTTTATATATGATTTTTTAATAAAGATTTAAAAATGTCGCCAATGGCGCTGGATTTATCCAATATGTTTATAGACTTTCACACCATGCTGTCAGTAACTCTGAGTTCCACAAGTCCAAGATATACTGTATGTATCTGTGCTGGTGGAAACGCCACCTGCTGGCTGCAAAGCATTAGTGCGGGCTTTAGACACATTTTCCGAAATCTAGAAGTGACGGAGCCACCCCATAGGAAACTTTATATATATATATATG
Organism: Platyplectrum ornatum; assembly: GCA_016617825.1. Lineage (NCBI taxonomy): Eukaryota > Metazoa > Chordata > Amphibia > Anura > Limnodynastidae > Platyplectrum > Platyplectrum ornatum. Next base: position 9,562 of record JABWIB010005722.1, read on the forward strand.
TATATATATGTATTCTACTGCAGTTTGGGGCCCATATACAAACACAGGGACCCCAAACTGCAATATAATATCTAAAAAATGAAAGAAAAAAAAACCCTACCCTAAAGAAAAAAATCTTACCATTGTGTGCCTTGGTACCTGACCTGCTGCAGTTGCAGTTGTAAGGTTCTACGCGGCAGACACAGCACTGATGTAACGTCATGACGCTGCACCACCGCCATGCTTTTCTGGGAACAGCATCCCTTGAATGGGATCCACAGCCAATAAGTCTGACTGTAGGTTCCGTTTAAGGGATTTGGTTCCCATATGGTCCTGACTCCGGACTGCAGGGGAGCCCTGGGTAATCCGGCACTGGAGCCGGCGGGCCCCATAGTAGCTGCTATGGCGGTAGTTCTGCCACTGCGCGACATGGAGGTGTTTTTGAAACATTATTGTGTGTCACATCTGTATATTAGATCTTAAGGGGTTGCTTAGTCCGGGAAGCCTAAAGGTTGGTTTAAATGCAAAAACACAGAGATCCAGTTATTGTGGATCAGCACTGGCAGGATATACTGGGAGTACTGAATACCTAAATAACTTTATACCTATTATAGTATTCATAAGAAGACGTCATTTGTGGGGCATCACTACACGTTCCCATGGGAAATACAAGCATCGTGTGCAGTGATGGAGCAGGTATTAGGTGCACTCGATTAACGCGCCGTCTCTCATTGCAGAGTCTGTTTCCTGTTGTTGGGATTTGGCTGTCCTTTTCATTTACTAAATATTGTGATTATAACATCGGAGAATGCGCTTTGCCTTTTGTCAAGGTTGTGACATTTTTATAAATCAGCGTAATAATTGAATGTTATTATGATACCGGTGCACTGGGAACGGTCGCAATCGCTGACTGCAGCCATCTGAAGAATGATAGAGGATAAACACAAATTACAAATATACTCCGACCCGGGATAAACAGTCCTGGATCTGTTTTGTTTCACGTCAGGAGGCGCGACTGTCATTACGTCTGAAATGATGACACATGGGATGTTTGAGCATCATAAAGAAAAGATATATAATAAAATGTTTATTTAGTAAAATTTTTGCTGAAACAAACGCGCCTAAAATATCTTATTCACTCCGTGATTTGTCTAAATCCAAAAAAAGTGGACCAGGCACTACTGACTTACTCACAACTTACTCAAGAGTGGGTAAAACCATGTTGAATTGCAGGGGGGGTAAATGTCATTAGTTACAATCAATGTTACAGGTGAGAGATGATGTTTCCAGCCCAAGTGTAATAACAGTGTAACAGTAACGCTGGTCAGTATCTGTGTGCAACATGCAACAATAAAGTATNACTGACATTCATTATACCCCCCTGCAATTCAACATGGTTTTACCCACTCGTGAGTAAGTTGTTAGTAAGTCAATAGTGCCTAAAGTCTGAACTTGGTCCAGTGTTTGGATTATTTATTGCCTCCTATTGATCCCTTATTTAATAGCAAGCTATTATATAATTCCAGCATGTTATGTAGCGCTTTACCATTATAAACAATCAGACCAATCTTATATATGTGATATATGTGTAGGTCCAAGGCTGCCTGTGACTAACGCGTTTCGGACTCTCTCCGCCCTTGTCAGAAGGTGAGTTTCCCCACCAGGGTGGTAATCTAGAGATCACTTATCAATTACCAAGTGTCCATTTGTTACAGACAGCGTCTCGGCCACCAGCACCCATCACTGTCACACCCTCTCTTCTTCTCTGCTACTGGGAAAATCCTCAATTAATTCAATGAAATAATAATATAATGTAATATACAAATAAAATAATAAGAAATTGTCAGATTTCACCCTTAGAAAATGTTAATTCTCCTTATTAGAAAAAAGTGAACTAGTAAGTTTAATGGCAGAACCTCCGCTGTACAAACACAACGTATAGACAAAAGATTCAATTATTGCAACGTGAGGGAAATCAATTACCGCGGCAGCATTGAAATGGATGAGGTGGGTATTATTAAACCTGCTAATGGGATAGATCCGCGGAATGATGAGGACTTTCCTTTTTATCAGTCTGTGTTGCTTTAACCCGGAATGACAGGTAGGAAATAGTCTGTCTGACTCCTCCATTCCGCCTTCATTTGCACTCTCTATTTTCTATCATACTTACGCGCTCCTTGCTCCTCTGAAGCTTCCCCGTCTCATACTGTTTTGTTGGCTGATGAGTTGCTGTTGCACCTTCTTCGGTGTGGCTTGAACTCCGATTTCCTGTGAAGCGCAATGAATGTTGCATTAGACTGTTCAAAGTCAGTTGGTGCACCATCTGTTACTGGGATGGAAAACACTGAGAGGCAGACGTCAACATACCGGGGGAAAGAAAGTCAGAATATTCATATTCGCACAATCGGAGGGAGCCTGCGTCTCGCGAAAAAGCCGCTGTTACTTTTATACACCCTGGCTGCAGACCCCGAGGCGAGCATTGAGACGGTTATATGGCATCGTCTGAATGATAATCATAATGGGGCTGATCCTGAGCCGCTTTTTTTGTGCAGATTAAGGGCAGGTGTATCGCGGATGCGCTGTGCGGGAAATCCAGAGTTTTGCCAAAAGTCGCTACTCGGAATCTGGTGCAATCAAGCTGAGATTAGCGCTGGCTTCACGGACGTGCAGATTCCCAGCCGTCTATTGTCATAAATAATTTTTGACTTGAATGTTATTGAACATTTAGTAAATTTTTTTCCTATTTGTTTCATTGTCTTGTGTCCTGCTCCTTNTTGCATGTTGCACACAGATACTGACCAGCGTTACTGTTACACTGTTATTACACCTGGGCTGGATCTTCTGTTACCTCTAATTCTGTTTCTAGCAGATGACATTTACTTCCCCTGAAATTCATCATGGTATTATCCAGGTGTAACTCTCCACCTGATTTTCTCTTATTTTCATGCTCTAGACCCGATCCATAAATATAACAGATATGAAGCCTATGCGTAGACTCTCTGGATTTTCACCAATGCTTCCTGCCCTGACCCACTAATAACACGATTCGCGAGTCTTCCAGATATCAGTCGAACGCGTTTCACCACTAGAGCATAAAACAAGTTTGGAGCATTAAAGAACAACACTTAAAGTTTGGGCAACTAACAGAGTTGTTATGAAATTCATTATGTTGCTTGCTCAGATCTTGATGGTTTATATTTAAGTAATGGTGAAAAGAAGAAAGTAGGGGGAAAAAAAAGCTGCACTAAATGGATACATTATTCCAAATCTTGCAGTAGTTAGCAAAGTCATTTAACGGGAAAAAATGTCTTTTCAGAATACTAAAATGCTTATTTTTATGCTCTTTATGAAGATACCTTTCATCATATGAACAATTTGTCTTCCCGTGACGTTAATCAGCATATATGAGAACGGAGCTTTGAAAACAATCATTGCATTTCGAGCCATACAATGTTCCTACATTCGCTGACAATTTGCACCATGCTAGCTGAGATGCTTTTTAACAATTTTCTTTTTGCGGTTCTCTTCTGGAGCAGCAGGTAGCGTGTGATTGACCAGCATCTTGCAAGTTCCCAAATTATGATTTGCAAAGTAGTTTTTCCATGTGTAATTTGAATAACAATTTTTAAAGTGGTACGGCTCAATGGACGGCTTTTTTTTTTTTCCCTGTGCTGTTTAATTTTCACGAAAAAGAAAAACATAAAATGACCTGCATTAAGTACAGTATTCCTTTCCACGGGGCAGTGCGTACATGGCCGGCAAATTGCCCTGTTAAAAATAACTTTTAAAAGTTTCCCACGTTGGTTGCTGCGGACGAATGAGATACGACGAATATAGAAAACAGATGGTCTGAGCTATAATTAAATTGCGTCTTTCGTTTTTAAGTGTATGGACTGTATCCTTCTCTGGATGTGTGAGGGGCCTTATGCAATCGGCGTGCGCAAGTCCCGGCACTTGTGGCATTTGCACATGTGTGCGCCAGAGGTTACGCTTGTAGATTCAAACGTACGGGACTTTGTATGTATGTTTCATTTCATGTATGGGGACAGTGCAATAGTACTCGCCCTGTAGATCAGCGCAATGAGGTGGCATGGACGGGATATGTCTGAACTGACTGCAGATTAACTCTAAAAGAAGCCAACATGAGATAGAGAAGGTGGCGACTCCGACAGTGCCAAATCTAACACTCCCTTCCCTGCAGCATAACGCTAACCACCCCTTCTATGATCTATCCCCTCTTCACAGCCTAACACTAACATTCCCTGCAGCCTAACCACATCCCTCCCTTCCCTACAACCTAACCCCAGCCCTCCCTTCCCTACAACCTAACCCCAACCCTCTAGTCCCCATAACCTAACCACAACCCTCCCTTCCCTACAACCTAACCCCAACCCTCTATTCCCTGCAGCCTAACCACATCCCTCCCTTCCCTACAACCTAACCCCAACCCATTAGTCCCCATAATCTAACCCCAGCCCCCCATTCCCTGCAGCCTAACCACAACCCTTCCTTCCCTACAACCTAACAACAACCCTCTATTCCCCATAACCTAACCCCTGCCTCCATTCCCTGCATCCTAACCACAACCCTCCCTTCCCAACAACCTAACCCCAACTCTCCATTCTCCACAGCCTAACCCCAGCTCTCTCTTTCCTGCAAACTAACCCCAACCCTCCCTTCCCTACAACCTAACCCCAACCCTCCATTCCCTACAACCTAACCCCAACCATCCCTTCCCTGCAGCCTAAGCTCAACCCTCTCTTCCCTGCAGCCTAACCCTAAGCACAGCTTATAGAAGTATCCTCTCTTCGCAGCCTAACCCCAAACTTTCCTTCCCTGCAGCCTAACCCCAAACTTTCCTTCCCTGCAGCCTAACCTCAACCCTCCTTTCCTGCAGTCTAACCAAAACCCTCCCTTCTACAATCAATCCTCTCTTCGCAGCCTAACCCTAACCTTCCCTTATAGTTTTAATCAGTGGTCGAAGTGGAAATTTAGAAGTGGGGGTATGGACATTTAGAAGTGACGGTATGGAAACACAGAAAATAATGGAAGTCAATTGAAATTTTACATTTTTCCATTACAAGAGTGGTAGAAGTGCCGGTATGTCATACCCCCGTATACCCCCTCACTTCGAGCCCTGGTTTTAATAACATCTCTGATTTTCCGTTGGAGCGCTAAAAGTGCGAATCGTTGGGGTAGGTCTGTCATCTTAATAAAGTTGTCATGTTGAACATTTTAAAAAACGTGCCTATCTAAAACAGATGTCGGAAATGCGCATGTCGAAAAACAGATATATGGAGAGACAGAAGAGGGGAAAGAGAGACATAAGAGAGAAGGAGAGTAAAGTATACAGAGGAGCTGATCGTGAGTTGCGGTGCTGCGCTGGCGCATGCGTTGTGTACATGCGCATTGCGTATAATCCAGAGCTGCGTTTTTTGGCCAAAAAATGCAACTGTGAATAGCGCGCAAAAAAGCGCAATGCGCGAGCATTCACGGCCAGGGCAGTTTAGCGTCTTGATGGATTTTTTTTTTTTGGGAAATCCTTCTGTGGCAAAACTGAGGGAACAATGTAAAATGAATGTAATGTATTTGCTTATTTGGTCAAATATAATAAATGACCTGTTTGGTTAAAGTGAGTTGAAGCGTTTCCTATACAGCACTGACATGACATTTTATACTTTTTATTCTTCATTTTTGTTCAATACCATAAATAACTTTAACCCATAAAATGAAGATGTTGTAGGACTGTTGTCATTTCCCAGCATTATAAAATATAAATGTAAATAATAAATGTAAATACAGTGCCACAGAACTCGGTAGCTGGTAACAATTATAATGTAAATTATTTCACTGTTTTACTGTCAATAAAGTCCACATTGTCCAATATAAAAGCTGTTACATGAGTTGACACATCACAGAAAGTTTACAGGCCAGGGAACACTTCCTACAGCTATTGCAAACGATCTGTAAAGTATAGGAAATAGACCAGTTAGACCACTTGCACCATCCCCAGGCAGCCACAAGCAAAAAGCCGCAGATGGCTAATAATCGTAATGCGCAGCGCACTCCCCGAAATCTCATTATAATATGCTGGCACGCCCATTAATCGCACTTCCAAAATCTGAGGCTCGGAGCCCTGGAGACACTAATGTGCGCATGATTAGCGTGCGATTCAGAGTTCTTCGAGAATGCGCAACTCAGGATCAGCCCCAGAGTGTCGAGTGTGGAAAAGGTTCTGTATTGTTGTCAGCCCTCCTTGACCACTCTGTATTTTCCTCTTTAATCAAATCTAAACAAAACTTATTTTTAAGGAAACATTCTGAAATCTTCCGGCTCCATAAACCCCGGAGACTTCTCAATGTTATTCTGAAATTTACAGCTTAAAGATCTGGAAATACACAGATCTTGTGCAGATTGCTGGACGGCGTCAATCAAACCACTCGTAGAACACGATCATACCTGTAACGACGCAGCATTATATGTGAGCCCTTGTCCAAACACAATGGTTCTTTCTCATGATCACAGAGCTCAGATATTCCCAGGATTTGGATCTGTTTTTAGGCAAGTAGTTCATTTTAGTTTTATGGCAACATAATGTTAAACGAAACAGACACAAGACAGACATCATCAGAACTGGCCCGGATATCAGGTTAGGTAATTACAGGATGTAGGTTCTCATAGATAGCCACAGCTAAATGGCGACGGTATCAATTTTACCATACCGGGCATGCTGTCATTTTTATGAATGGAGTAGTATGAAGAGTAAGAACGGCCATTCAAAACGCTGAAAGCTTCAACAGCTGCCGCAACTGCCCGCATGGAGGAAGGTTAGGGTAAGGAAGCAGGGGGATGAGGTTAGGGTTAGGTAGCAAGGAGGGGAAGGTTAGGGTTAAGAAGTGGGGAGAGGAAGGTTAGGGTTAGGTAGCAAGGAGGGAAAGGTTAGGGTTAAGAAGTGGGGAGAGGAAGGTTAGGGTTAAGAAGCGGGGAGAGGAAGGTTAGGGTTTGGCAGTAGGGGGGAAGGTTAAGGTTAGACAGCAGGGCATGGAAGTTTAGGGTCAGACAGCGGGGAGAAGAAGGTTGTGGAACTCCCTCTGTCTGAGAGTCCTCTGTCGTTGCTACTAATTTATCTCTGTTCCGTTGTTTGAGACAGCTGGACAAAAATGTTCTGTCAAACCAGCAAACCATAGCTGTCATAACCTAGATTTTAAAGATAAGTTTGTTTGTTAAATGTATTATATAGTATATATGGGGATGAGTGAATTTAGTACTGTGCACCCCCAGAATTGTTGTGTATCACAATTAGCAAACCAGACCAAAGCGCTACCTGNCACCCCATACCACATACCCACTCACCCCATCGCCCCTCCATCACACACACACACCTGCCCCGAGAAAAAAAATTAATTAATAAAAAAAACACAAAAACTGAAAAACTGGGCAATAGTCGCGCGATTCGGGCCTTCCCAGGTGGCTGGGCCCAGGTAAATTTTACCTCTTCTCGGCAGCCCTGTTACCTGCACCTCAGGATCGCTCGTAGACAGCCCATGTTTCGAACTCTGAATTACCACAATCATTTAGCACATTCCCTATCTGGCTTCAGACCTGGATTGCGCCCGTTCAGAGTTGCTTTAGACTAAACAATCTATACTCAAAGAATGCATTTGCAGTCCCTACTTTTTCCAATGTACAGTGGTTGTCTTGTTGGTGAACGAGACCTCAGTGACGGTTAATAAGCTATGAACAGCCTCCTTATCCTGCCCCCATGCTACCGCTGCATGTTCCTTTAACAAAAACGATTAAAGTACGGAAATGATGAAATCTGGTTTGTTTGAAAGAGGGGAGGTGTTATCCCAACAAACATCGACGCGTAGAAACAAACACAGAGCCCAATTAAATATTGTAGCGCGAGGAAGACTCGGCAAATTGAAATTCCAACATCTGAGCAGAATCTCGGCCAAACAACTGCAGCGTTGGCAGAGCGCGGGGTGCGAGAGGGTTCGTATTTCTGAGGCGGCGATGGGATTTCATGAACAGTTGCTTTAGAATTTAGTTCTCCAGATATTTGGCAAAGGATTAACCGGTTTATTTTTGAAAAACAATACTAAGATATTCAGGCTTCCAAAGACTTTCGCAGATACTTCATGCCACCTGGTCGATGTTACAGCGCGTAACGCGATGATTGTTGTACTTGAGGAAAGCATCCAAGAGGTTGGAGAGACTGAAGCATTAAATGATCATCCAGACTTGCAGAGCTGGCTTGTTTCATTTCCCTCACTCCACTCATACACTCGATTGCCGTGGACAGGAATATTGTAGGGAAGGAAACCAGGATGGGGTGGTTCAACCAGGGCCGATACGCCCATTAGGAGAACTCCAAGAGGGGCGGCAGCGGAGGGGGGAAAAACATAAAAACAGAAATAAAAACAGAAAAATTAAAAAATTAATAACCGGGGTTTTAAAGACAATTTAGATTAAATTTGTCTGGAACAAATTCAGATAAGTCCTAAACTCTCAATGTACCAAAGAGTCGTTTCCAAACTCTAACATGTTTTCCCCCTCTGTAATAAGTATATGAAATGTTCTGAAGCACTTAGCAAGGTGTGACATTACAGCGATATCCCGTCCCCTCCACTCTTCTAATGACCACCGACCTAAGTTTGGACTCATCACCCCCTCTCACTCACGCATACAGGACTTCTTCTGAGCTGCCCGCCTCCGCAGAAACAGCCTACCCCAACCTATTAGGCTATCTACCACACTTCAGATCTCACTTCTTCACACTGACCCCTTCTCCACCAATATCTCTACCCTCTCCCCCTCATCCCAATGTCTTCTGTATTGTCCACCCCTCCCTTAGCATGTAAGCTCTCATAAGCAGGGACCCCCACCCCTACCTCTAACTGCCCCCATTTCCTCCCTTCAGTCTTTCTCCAGTGTAATTTATTATACACTTCCCAACTATCTTTGTTTTTATTCTGTAGCCTCATGCTATATACCGTGTTTCCTCTATAATAGGACCTACACTGATAATAAGCCCTATCCTAAATCACAATGAGGTGTCATAATGTCAGCAGCACTTGGGGGAACAATGAGGTGCCATAATGTCAGCAGCAAAAGGTCAATAAAATAAGCCCTACCTTGAAAATAAGCCCTATGGTTTTTTTTTGTCCTGAAAAAGAAAATAAGACAGTGACTTATTATCGGGGGAACACGGTATGTATTCCAAGCCTGATGCTGAATGCTATGGCATTGTACCCCTATTCTTTATATGATTTCATGTCTGTTATTATATACCATTACACAGTATGTACTATTTCCAATGAACATTGCTGCGTAAATTATGTGACAACTTATAAATAAATGTTATTATTAGTATTATTATTAATAATATTAATAATAATAATAATAATAATAATAATAATAACACAAATATAACACAAAATAATAACAATAAATATAATTAGAAATACTGAGGCTGGAAACATATCTTAGACAGCACCTGCATTGTGCTTAGTTTCACTAATACATCAAGGAATATACATCTTTACACAATGACATTTGGTGATGTCAGAGAAATTCTGCTGCTATATTTCTGTATTAACCTGAGACAAAGCATCAGCCAGCCTCTCCCATTCACTGCACTGTGTCACTAAACAATGTAATGTGGAGCGACTCTGATCGACAGATGGTTTGTTTCATGATGTCAGGCCATATAAACTATTATGGTTGGCTGCTGAGTCGTGGCACATCTCCAAACCCTGAAAATAGCAAGTGCAGGAACACCTTTGTAGTATTGAGACAGATTGTGAGAAAAAGGAAGTAAGACAATATTTTTAAATGTCTGTGTAAACCAGGTTGTAAAGGTCGTTTATACTTTGTCATTTTTTATGGCTTCTGTGTTACGTTAAGTGTCTGATAAAGGAGCAGATCTCGGCTCTGTGGGCCATGGTCTGATGCAAGGTAGCAGGTCAATGAGATACCCAAACTCCTCACCACCACCTACAAAGCTCTCTCCTCTTCCTGTGCTCCCTACCTCTCCCCGCTCATCTCCATCCACACCTCATCCCATCTCCTCCGCTCCCTATCTCTCCCCCCTCTCCTCCCTCATCTCCATCCANACTCCCTCCATCCTCTCCACTCCCTACCTCTCCTCCCTCATCTCCATCCACACTACCTCCCTCCATCCCCTCCACTCTCTACCTCTCCTCCCTCTCCTCCCTCATCTCCATCCAAACTCCCTCAACTCCCTACCTCTCTTCCCTCATCTCCATCCACACTCCCTACCTCTCCTCCCTCTCCTCCCTCATCTCCATCCACACTCCCTCCATCCCCTCCACTCTCTACCTCTCCTCCCTCATCTCCATCCACACCTCATCCCGTCCCCACTGCTCCCTACCTCTCCCCGCTCATCTCCATCCACACCTCATCCCGTCCCCATCGCTCCCTACCTCTCCCCGCTCATCTCCATCCACACCTCATCCCATCCCCTCCACTCCCTACCTCTCCTTCCTCCTCTCCATCCACACTCCCTCCATCCCCTCCACTCCCTACCTCTCCCCGCTCATCTCCATCCACACCTCATCCCGTCCCCATCGCTCCCTACCTCTCCTCCCTCATCTCCATCCACACTCCCTCCATCCCCTCCACTCCCTACCTCTCCTCGCTCATTTCCATCCACACTCCCTCCATCCCCTCCACTCCCTACCTCTCCTCNAATATATATATATATATATATATATATATATATATATATATAAATATTTATATTTTTTGTATAGAGCAATAAATAAAAACAAGGATTGAAAAATAATTTGAAAGAGTAATATCATGTAAACTTATAAATATAAATATAAATAAATTTATTCTGATTGGAGCAATATGTCACAGCAGAGCTATATAAAATAAATACATCAGTACTTTAATAGTGGCATAATTTACATAGGCTTCTTTATAGGATTATAGTATGAGGATCAGGCATGCTAATGAACTACATCCGCACCTACTAGTGTGTGAGTGACACTCCGGTCCAATGATACATAATCATCATGCACAAATGTGTTGCAGAGGTTAATAAATCTACCCACAATCTCCACAATTGCAAAAGCATGCGTTCAGAAGTTCACAACACCATCGGGCGTATGCAGGGCCAGTGCTAGGTCTCTGATCACCCTAGGGGAGAACTAGAATTGTTCCCCCTCAACCATCCAAGCCATCCAAGCCCCCCATCACCCCCGCCACCTTTTCCCTGGTTACATAGGAGATGGAGGGCAAGCCCACAGCAGTGGCTTATAGATATATATATTTATATATATATATATATATATATATATATATATATATATACATATGGCCACACATGGTAGATCGCCATGTGCGGCAGCCCTGAACCACCAATGGTGCAGCCAGCCCAGGCCCCTGAAACACCTGGCACTCATGCCCGCCCCGCATGCCGGTTATGATATAACCAGGCATATCATTGGAGGTAATGAGAAGGTGCTTTTGCCGCCTTCCCCCCCCCCCGGACTCTGCGCTCTATGGGGATTGCCTAAGATGACCTAATGCTAGCAACTGCCCCGTGCGTATGTCTAGATCAGGTCTCTTCTCAGCTTTAAAAATGCAAAATGCCTGAAAGATACGAAAGATACGCACAACTCAGCTCAAGAAAGTGTTATTGTCATACACGTAGGACTGGGTCACTCTGGGAATGTTCCTCCTAATCTACTGATTGTGCTTTTTGAACCATAGTCTAAGTAATCATTTGACAGGCGGTGAATGGTGATATGCTTGATAGCCTTAATTAGGGCTTTTGTAATTGGGTATCATGTCAGTTGTCATGACTATGCCAGAAGTCACAAGGAACACATCTGAAAGCCTTTTCTTCCATATTGTCTCCATTTAACAGTGTCAATCACGCGGGTACCTGCTCATGCAGAATGGGATTGCCCAGGGGTACAATTAATTAGAGCAGTTGTATAACTTGGTAGCATAAATCTTTATCGCCTGAGCTCCAAAGGTCAAATGATGCCGCAATTTACACTTTTGTTGTGAAAAATGAAAATTAGCAATTAACACAAATACGTTAATTAACATATGGATGGTTTAGCTTGCACGAGCTAATGAGGCAAATCATATCTCCCCATATGTAAGCTTTCCACAATGTGAGAAATGAAGATTATTTTCACTCTTTATGCTGACACAAAGGTTTCTTCTTCTAAGTTTAATTCCAACTAAAGAGAACCCGAGATCATGAAATCATAGCTTCCAACTTTCTGTCTCCACAATCTGGGGGGGGTCATTTTCAGTAGCCATAAGCGGCCCTAGGCATACGCCAGACACAGCCCTAGTGGCATAACTAGCGTGGGGTTTGTAGTGCTCCTGCCCTAGGTTCCGGTGATGCCCAGCTGATGGGGTAAACCTATTGTAGACCCTTGCCTTACTTGATACTGTTTTTTTTTTTACATACAGATGTAAAAGAAATGAATTTTTTCATATTTTTTATTACGCTTTAAAAATATTGTTTCTTATTAGTGTATAAAATGTATATATCCATAGAGGCTCTCGCCTTAATCATAACCTCTATTTGCACTACAAATGATACGATCATGTAAGAGCACCTAACTTGCCGGCATATATGGTATCTGTGAAGCAGCATTACCTGCCAGGGCCGCCAATAGAAATCCTAGGCCCAGGTAGAGCAAATTTTTTGGCCCTCTCATGTGACTGCACTGTACACCCACCAATTCACCCACCCACCACATCTCTGACTGGTGCCGCACCCCAACCAAACCCCCCC
>JABWIB010005723.1:28466-39532 GCA_016617825.1 Platyplectrum ornatum
GTGGGATTTGGGAGAAAATCTTGCCAAATAAAAAAAAAAAATGTCAACAAAGTACCGAAAAACGTCAACAAGCGATATAGTTGATCAATCGGATTTACTGATTGATCAACAATGGTTTTTGTTTTGTTTTTTTTTAGAAAAAAAATTTAAAAAACATGTAAAAAAAAATAGAAAAAAATTAAAATATACTTACATTACAGATGTCATCTATGGACACAGGCTCTGTCTTCTGATGCTCTGGCGCGCCCAGTGCATCCGGAGAGGATGTTGTATATGCGCGATGCCGTCCCACTGTATATATACACTGTCCTCTCCGGAAAATCCCCCCGTTTGTTGGTGCAGACATTCCACAAGAACGATCTTGTTCTCGAGGATGGCCAGCTTTAGTATGTTAGATCACTTGAGCAGGTCCTTTCATCCCAGTGTAGCCTCCTCCCTATTTCCCCTTCCCACACTTTAGGCACTAGTGACTTACTCACAACTTATTCAAGAGTAGGCAAAACCATGTTGAATTGCGGGGGGAAAATGAATGTCAGTGTTTGCATGCAGGGAGAATACTTTATTTTAGCATTTTGCACACAGATGCTGATCAGTGTTAGCATACCTCCCAACTTTTGGGGAACTGTCCCTCCCGATTCCCTGTTTGTCCCGCTAAGGGGACAAACATGACTATTATTTTATTTTTACTATTGCCGCGAGTCACATCGGTAAAAGGGGACGGGGCGTAGGCGGATCCAGGGGCGGAGTTGGGTGGGCCGGGCGGGTCTGGGGGCGGGGCCAGCCCAGAGGCGGGGATTAAGTGTCCCGACCTCACATCCCCATAAGTTGGGAGGTATGGTGTTAGGAAACATCATCTCTTAACTCTAATATTATTTGCAACTAATGAAATTTAACTCCCCTGCAATCAACNTGGTTTTTGCCCACTCTAGAATAAGTCATAAGTATAGTGCCTAAAGTCTGAATCTGGTCCTATGTTTCTCTCCCCCTCTCCCTGATCTCTGCAAACTTNATCTGCTCGTCTTGCTAGCTCCCATCTAACCTTGCTATTGTTCTGCTTATANTGATCTATTGTGTTTTAGGTATATATTTTTTCATATTGTTTTGTACTGTCTGTCTATACTGTTGCTGTATCCTGTACAGTGCTGTTGAAAACTTAAAACAGTAATAATATTCATGTCCAATTTACATATTCCTCTAGTTTAAGCCATGTAGCTTCCCTTAATCAGAAACCTGAGAAGCAATAAAAAATATCATGTTTCCTACTTACCTGTATCAGATTGAGCACTTTATCATGAACTATGGCTGGGGGGTTGTTTTTTGGGAGGATTGTCTTTACTAGAACCCCTTCAACGAACTCCTGGCTGGCTACCAAAACATGAAATCGGTGGCCACAATTCTTTACACAAGTTTCAAGTGCCTGGAGACAGATCAGGTTAAGTAGGTTAGCATTAAAGTCTGAGCTGAAGGCATCCAAGACACAGTCCCATTCACTTGCATGGCACTTTTATATCTGCATATAGTATTCTGACACATCGAGGACTGCCCAGTTTAATAAAGCCAATGTCCATATACACACACATTATACCTATAAGGATAACCCCTTCTATACATCAAATGTCTCCACTGTGCACTGGTCAGTATGCCTTAAGGCCTAATATTACTAAGCAGAGATGTTGCCCATAGCAATCAATCAGATTCAAGCTCTGTTTCATTTTACATACTGGAGAATCTGATTGGGGATGTTGCCCATAGCAACCACTTTTTAATCTCCCTGCAATCTCCCTGCTTAGTAAATGTAGGCATTAGTGTTAAATGGAGATATTGATTATAAAAACCCTCTATATACTAAAAATTAGATTAAACTACAGTATACAGTTTGGCATGAAACTAGACTTTTGACTCTCAATTATGTTAATTTAAAGCTTACTTCCGTATTGCCGTATTACAACTCAGACACCTCCAAGACCCACTGGAGACTATTAATACTATATTTCGTTCCTATCTACTTCTGTATCTATAATACTTTAATACTTCCCTCATCTCCTTTCTTCCTTTCTTTTTTTCTCTTGAAAATACTATATTGGGACAGAGGAACAAACAAAACAAAAGGCAATATCTGAGATAAGACAACAATACCAATAGTTCTATTACACCACATGCCTAGTGTATGTGGTACATTGGATAATAGATAGATGTATCGTTCCTCTAGATTGTCTATTACCACCCAGTCATGTCTTAATGAGTGTCAAGCTGTAAATATGATGGCTCTATATAAAAACCTGTTAATAAATAATCTCTTTGGAATTAGTTACTAATGTTACAGTGAACATTTTCTCTTTACTTTTTTATTTTAGGTCTATAATAATAGTTATTGATAATAAAGTGGATCTACTTTTACTATCACTTCTATATATAACATGGGTGTTAATCATACCTCTATATTCCTCCATAACATAATTACAGTCAGTTGTTAACTTTATTTACCGCAGATCCATGGAAATTGGATTCAAACTTGTTTTTTATTTCATTTAGACNTCGATGCTTTGTGAGTCACTCTCGAGTATATACTGTGTGTCAAGGGGCAGCTCACACTGATTAAGCCAAATTCTCAACATAAAACACCCAACAGGAGTCGATAACTTTTACAGCTGATCCATTAGATTTTTTTTATTCTAGCCAAATCAAGTGAGTGAATGCGCCGCCGCCCATACACACCTCCTTATGTATAAACATTCAAGGTATGTGAAACAACTGCATATTTATCCAACCTGTACCCATACAAAGCAAAAGGATCCTTGAAATAGTGAAATACAATTTGGAATGTTTTTCTTACTCACCGTTAAGGCCAGCATCACCTCTTGGAAGTTTTTATTTCCCACAATCCTCTTTTTCAGAGCTCTGATGGCATCTTTCGGGCTGCGGATGGAATTAGGAATTAGTGAAAATTCAGAGTCATAATTTGCAACCCAGGACACAGGGGACAAGAGGCAGAGACACAGGAACAGTAAGCTACATGCCCAGGCATAGGTAGGGATAGACCGCAGACTCACCAGCAGGGCACGGCAACCCCTGAAACTGGGGATGGGATAGTGGAGAAGGAGACCACAGACTGACACCATCTAACGAAGAACTGATTGCTGGGAGCAAGTAAGATGGAAAACGCTAGATTGCACACTAATGGAGAATGCAGAATAAAAGTAAACGCGAACCAGGGAAGCAAAGGAAGTTCAGAGATAAACTTATAACGTTATGTTTAGGATAGGCAGGGAAAGGAGCAGGAATGAGGAACCAGGGAGCAAGAGACAGACAACACTGGTAAGAGGGCCTGTAAGAAGAGTTGTAAGCAGGAGTCAGGAACACTGGACCAGATCCAGACTTCATCTACTACTGATTTACCCACGAGGGGGTGGGCTAAACCATGCTGAATTGCGGGGGGAGGTAAAATGAATGTTAGTGTTTGCATGCAGGGAGAATACTTCATTATTGCATTTTGCACACAGATACTGACCAGCGTTACTGTTACACTGTTATTAGACTTGGGCTAGAAAACATCATCTCTCAACTCTAATACTTATTGCAACTAATTAAATTGAACTCCCCTGCAATTCAACATAGTTTTGCCCACTCCCTCATAAGTCGTGGGTAAGTCATGAGTAAGTCAATAGTACGTAAANTCAGGACCTGGTCCACTGGGAGCAGGAGTCCGAAAACAATCACTGGTAACAAAAATACTGAGCATGAGGCCGACACTATAAACAGCAATGACAATATGCTCTTGCAGGTTTATTTACAGAGTTGCCTAGAAGCCAGGACACGGGGTCACAGACCACCAATGACAGCATTAGTGAGGCTGGGATCTGGCATCCTGCTGCCCTGGACCCTAACAATCAGTAAGGAAAGTGGGCAAACAGGCAGCATCTTCAATGCTTTGTTTCAGTAATATTACCCTTCTTCTGTCTCATTGATAATGTCACAGATCTCCATGTTAAGAGCCCAATCTTCAGAACGCAGGGATCCATCTGTAGCTTTCTCTGAAATAATAAAAGCAAGAGAAAATATTTTAAAATTGATTGTACAGTTGTTAAAAACACACACTTCAATGAGAAAATACGTATAGTACCATGATTTTATGAGTGTAGGAAGAGAAGAGAAAAGAAAAGAGAAGACGTCTTTATTGTAGAATTTAATTCCCTTGACTTGGTCATTCTGACTTTTCAGGACTCTATGGGAACTTCAGGATCTTTAACAATGGACTCAGCCATCCTGGTTTGTCTTCTTGCCAAGGCTTCAGCAGATTTATGTGACTGGGCCCTGGCTTGCCCTCTTGGGTGGGAACAAACACTCTTTCTTGGACCTCATCTAGTTGTTGTTGAAGAGGTGGCCACCTTATCTAACCTCTCTTGCATTCGAGCCCCAAGTAGCACAAAGTTGGGTTCTCTAGGGGATTGCTGTGTCTCCTTTAACACACCTCTTGTATCCCATTTAACAACTGGAAAGAACTACATTCAGTAGAGGATTGGAGTGCCTCCCATGCTGATCATGTTAGTGTATCCCACTTAAATGTCTTCTCTTCTACCGCCAGGGAATTTACTTCTGAAGCGAGAGATTCTACAGTCCTTCTACGTGTTCCACATCCTCCTTGGAGAATTGTAACATAACATAACATATCCTTATACATTATAGAATCCTCTCCAGTGACATGATCATTTCAGGTCATTGTTTCTCTCATGTATTATTAGCGGACTATTAAGCGTCCTCATTACTACCAAACTCTCTGAAGTCATGCATTATCTCCAAGGTGAGACTAAATAAACTCAATGATTTCTGCCATTCTCGTTCTTGACTCAGGGTGGGAGTACCACTCATTTAAACAACATAAAAGACACATTATATATTACATGGATAATTGTTGCATGAAGGTTATTATATATACTGAACAATAAATGCACTAAACACTCAGTTATTCATTCTCTCCATGATTAGGACTCAGCCTTGTTCCGTCTACAAAGACCTTGAACATAAAGGATTCTGGGCATGTTTAATGTTTATAAACATAATGATTATATGATTAGGTAAACCACACCACATTCCAATGTTACATTAAGAATTCTGAATAACCAGCTAATTTAGGATGCTTTCCACATGGAGTAAACATTGTTGCAAATTGGAAATTAAAATTGGGATTAAATATAATAAAATAACCAAAAAAAGAAATAATTCCAACATTAAAACATGTGCACAAGAAGAAAAAGAACAAGGTTTCTCCTGCATATGTCACGATCATCAAGTAGTTACAATGACTGAATGGAAAACATGAGAGAAGGAAAAAAAGGTCCTGTAGGCACATTCTGGCACATCCATTAGAAGAGGAGAAAGCAGTGTGAGCGGATGCACTTCCATTATATCCTGCCTGAACTAAAGAAGGGGATCGTGCGGTAAGGTGTGAATATCGCTGAGGATGCCCTGGGACCTGGGACCACCACCAAGCAGCTGCTGCAGAGGAGTGTGCGCGCAAAACCACCTAGGGCCACCCTTGTCCAAAGCCTCTGAAATGACCCTGTTATGATCAGTCAGCGCTATTTGGTCATTCCCAGGTTATAAAAACCAGGGTCAGAGCTGCTTCCCATGCAGCTAACCAGGAAAAATCCCGATACTGTGTTCTGGGTATAAAACCTGGGTCACTTCACCCAAGTTTTTTAGCCATTTCCACAAGCAAAAAAAATGGTTATTATTACTTTAACAAAATCCTCTGTGCTCAGATATCCGTGGGTAACACAGTCTTTTACAAACAGCACACTAAAGTCTATACGGCCCCACCCAAAGTACTTTTTGCCAGCAGGCTCACCACATAACCAAAATAATATTCCTTGGCACTATCTCCATGCCTTCCAGATGTTCTCAGACCATTATGTCATACAGACACTGTCATCCTAGGGGAACAAAACAAAACGAATGAAAACCTATTCAGAAGGTGATTTATCACCAAAATATACCCAACAAAACACATGCTGCCTTGAGTAAAGAAAATTCCCCGAGAAAAGTACACAAATATCAAGATTATTAACCCTCTCATGCAGATAAGATCTTATTTTCACTGTGTAAATGCAATCCTGTGTTCAGCGTGCTGCCAGTGAGGAAAGTCCTAAGACTTTACTAAGTGTTGAGATTTCAGTGAGTTCTAAAAGTGAGGATGTTGCCAATAGCAACCAATCAGATTAAAGCGCTCAGTTTCATTTTACACACTGGAGAATGTGAGCTTGAATCTGATTGGTTGCTATGGGCAACATCCCCACTTTTCAATCTCACCGCTTAGTAACTTTAGGCCCTAATCTTTCCAGCTCACAATTAGTTCTCTCATAAATAATACAAAGTCAAAATCCATGCAAGCGGTAAAGCGATAAATGGATTAGCATTGTTCTGTTATGGGACAACACATGATAATACAGTTTGTCTACTGCAAGCAGAAATGTGGCAATAACTCCACGTTACCAGGAAAAAGGGTATATTGTGGCTTCTGTTTCCTCCCAGTACTGAATTGAGGGATACTCTAGTCCTGTGTGTGACACCATATGCACAATCAGAAACCTGTGAAGTGTTTGCCACCCGTCACAATGAAGGACTTTTCCATTCTTGAATCTGAAAATTAGAATTTTGTATCGGACCCAAAATAAACAGATGCTACAAATAATAAAACCAACAATTGATATTTTCTTTTTTTTATCCTCCACTAAAAAGGGAATTTCTGCTACAAGAAAACAACTTTTCTGATGTTTCAGAGAAAGGCGAGTCAGATGCATAGGGAGAGGAATTAGTAGTAGAAAGAGGGAAGTAGTAATGCCTCTCTATAGGGCACTAGAATACTGTGTTCAGTTCTGGTCATATCTCCAGAAGGACATAAATACATTAGAGAAAGTGCAAAGAAGAGCCACCAAAATGGTACATGGTATGACCAACAAAAACTATACAGAAAGACTAGAGCAACTAAATATGTACAGCTTGGAGCAGAGAAGAGAGAGGGGTGATATGATAGCAGCTTTCAAATATATCAAGGGATGTCACCAGGTGCAGGAGGGGGGCATTTTTCAAAGAAAGAGGTGTAGTAGAACACGAGGGCATGCGTATAAACTGGAGGGTGGTAGGTTCAGTGAAATGTGCGAAATAATTATTTCACTGAAAGGGTAGTGGATAAGTGGAATAGCCTCCCATCAGAAGTGGTGGAGGCTAATACTACAGAACATGTATAAATATAGGTGTAGTCTCAAACACAATAGAAAATAAAATTATGTCAGAATACTTTTAGATACACAACTGGGCAGATTGGATGGGCCATGTGGCTCTTATCTGCCGTCACTTTTTATGTTAAAGTATAGAGAAAGCACAAACGTGATAAATACATACAGTAAAGTATGGCTACATATGTAAACAACATACAATTACATGAGGGAGTTGCAGCACATTTCAATCATTTCACTTCACTTCACACAACACAGCATTATAGGACAAGGACGGGTACATTTTTTCACCACGATATTGTCCTCAGAAATACTGCATCAGGTGTGACATTAATTGGGAAGTATAACTGGTTTCTGGATGTGTTTTCTTAATGTATGAACAAGAAATATAGGTCATGTATATAGTAGGTAAAGAACAACTACCAGGGCCTAAATGTACTCAACTGCTGGATTGGAAACGTAGGGATGTTGCCCATAGCAACCAATCAGATTCAAGCCATCATTTTCATTACACCTACTGGAGAATGTGAGCTGATTGGGGATGTTGCCTATAGCAACCAATACTGCAGTTTAGTAAATTTAGACCAAAGTCGTTACACACGAGTACTTACATGTGTACATACATAAACCAAAGCTAAATAAATGTAAGCTAATTAAACATATAGATAAAGCTAATCTAAAATGGTATAGAATAAATAACAGTTGTGAAGCATTTTGTACAGCAGTGTAATTGTTAATACTGTCCACGTGGAAGCTCCCACATATTGAGTGAAATACTTGGGAGAGAAATTAGCTGTGAAAGTTAATTAGTTATAACCAAAGAACAGGAGAGAGTCATTGGCGGATAACCAGGCTTAATAATGTGCAGCTGTTATAACAAGGACACGTATGAGACATATATAAATCTTAAATTTCAGATAGGACCCTGATGTCAGAATAGTTATGACTGCAGAGGTGGCCGAGTTCTGTTTCTAGGCCTAGGAGCTTACTTGTCTGAGTGCAGGAAGAAACACCCTGAAGAAAAAGTGGGACTCTCACACAGCGCCCCTCTCCCAGCCTGGACCTCAATTTACAAAGCCAAACACAAAGGACTACATTTACTAAAAAGGGAGATTCAAAAGTCGGGATGNTGCCCATAGCAACCAATCAGATTCAAGCTTCGGTTTAATTTTACATACTGGAGAATGTGAGCTCAAATCTGAATGGTTGCTATGGGCAACATCCCCACTTTTCAATCTCCCTGCTTAGTACATTTAGGCCCTAGTCTGTGGATGTCTCACATACATTTACTATACCCCGTGGTCTGATTATTGAACAGCATCTTAATAATATGTGGATGATGTAGACAGCATTGTTTTCGGCACGCTGGGCTAAATGCATTGCGCATATTACTCACTGTCAGTATGGATCTGAACACTCAGGGTATTCCATTGGCGGATAGGAAATGGTGGTTTGCATACTGTAAGTTCTCATGGTGGCAGGAGGGGGGTAAGGAAAAAGCCTTTACATACTATTCGTAGTGCCGCACTATCCTCACGTACCTGCTAAGTAAGGGTAGTGCATATAAGTTAAGGCAGGTCTGCACATGTGGATGTTGGCCTATATATAATATCAAACCAAAGAGGGGTTTGCTGATCTAGCGTATTCAGTAGTGACATTTTCTAACATAAATGAGGAACTTCATATAATATTCTGCACTTTTCCAAAGTTCCAAAGTTTTCCAGAGCAGGGCACCCACAAGTGACAAACGCTATGTAAAATGTTCCCATATGACACTATTACACTATTAGAGCTGCATACAGTGCTTATATGGCTGGGGCTGGGAGGGTGTGACATTCCAATATCCTACCTAAACTCTCACACCCAATGTTAATGGCCTTGTGAAATGAAGTCACTGTGCAACTGGTTATGCAACCTAAATTAGCCTATGTTTTCTACATGAACCTGATGGCATTATCAAGTTATTTAACCCATTCCATACAGGTCAATAACTGAAACATTACACAAATACGTATCTGTATAAAACAAAACTATATTCAAGACAGGTGACGGGAAAAACATTGTATATAAAAATGTTAAACAAATAACAACCTACCTACTGGCTTATGGTTAGGAGTAACGTTCTTATAGACATCTCCCATCAATTTTGGTTTACATGGTGCATAGAGAAATGCACAGATAATGTACTTGTCAGTAAGCTGGTCACACATTATACGATATTTGCCCCGGCCCATTCCACATGATTATCCGATGGTTCTGGATTTCTGATTGATAATGATGCCCTAGGTTTACTCTTTTATTCAATGTATTGTGTTTTGCAGCCTCATCATTTCGGTCCCTGGATGGGGTTGGCCGTATTTGGACTAGCACTGCTCCAGACTCCAAGGTCCATCTCCACGTGGCTATCATCACTGGATAGCCACAGGTCCCCAGAAAAGAAACCTGGGTGTCACTTAAAAATGGGACTCCGGGGGCGGAGTGACGTCCCTTCAAAGTGAGCGCAATATACCCCCATTAAAGCCGGCCACCCCATTTCAGAATGGGTGTGGGTGGCAGCTTTGGCCCGGAACTGCTCCGATTCCTGGGTCTAACCACCTCGAGGCTGCCATGCCTGCATAGCCAGTGGTCCCTTGCAAAGGCACATGGGTGTCCCTTAATTTTCGGACCATGGGAGCCGTAAAGATAAGAATGTACGCATGTTCTTATTATTGAAATAAAAAGTTGTTTTTGTTTGTTACTTTCCCTCGAGAACCATGCACCATGCGTATTTGTCTGAATATAAAAGGTTGTTTTAGGATACCTGGATAAGGTGTGTGAGGTGTAGAAAGTATGTGTGCTGCTTTTCTCTCATGATTCCATTACATACTGCTGAAGGAAATAATGTCTGAGTAAAATGACCTTGGTAAATGTCTGTTATGTCTCTGGAGTAAGTAAATGAGTAACCTCACACACCTAGGCTATACCTGCAAATGACACCCAGCACTGCTGCAAGAACTGACAAATCTGCACAGCCCCCTTCCATCCTGGACAGTGGCGTGTGGGATAGCATGCCTCAATACCTTATACCGTGCCATTCTAAACATCCCTGGTCATGAAAGTACTCACATAGTGCATGCAAAATATTTTATTGCATGAACTACCACATACAACACAACTGTAGCTTGAATAATAAAAAAAACCTAAATATATATTATATAATATTTATATACTTGCTGAGGTCATTTGGAGCCGCTGAAGCAGAGAGGTATGAATGGAGAGAATGACAGGCATCCCACCCAGCTGATGGACGTGACACATGTCAATCAGCACAGGACGTCCTCTCCCCATTCATACCTCNTCTCTGATGGCGCTGATAGCTGTAGGGCAGGATTACCAATCTGATTGTTTTTTTTTTTTTATGTAAGCCCCACAATAGAACGATAATCGTCTTATGTGTAGTCAGCTTAGGGTATGGAGAGATGCCCTCATGATGCAGTTACTGTATCTGTAACACCAGTACTGGATGCCTGATTATATCATCACTGCCACAGATATGAAGAGAATTTGAAGTGATTTTGAAGTGCCTTAGCACATTGAGAGTACTAAAATATCTGCTTAACCACAGTCAGACAGGCTGAGCATGAAAATCACGTAGGCACTATACTTCTTTGTTTTGGTTTGATTTTCAGTTACCCATTCATTTACATACACTCATTGCTAATAATTCAGAATAGTGGGAAATCTGTTGGTTTGCTGCCGTAACGGAGTGCGGACAGCTGAAAAATAATTGACCATATCCAGATTTCTGTGGATTCTAGTGGGTGATCACTGGTTAGAATACATCTCTCTTAAGAG